>BMAO01025346.1:0-93514 GCA_019973975.1 Trichonephila clavata
TGCTGCATTGCTCATGGTGGGTCTTCAGCTGCACCTACAGGCTCGAACCTCATCGACGGCCGAGTCCATGACCTGACCCCATTAGAAGCCACCCCGGTCGCACCCAGGACTATGCCAGAAGGCTAGAGGAGAGCGGTTGGTTGAAGACAGGGGATAGAGAGATCCCAGGAAAATGAGAACTAAGAAGGCTTATCTACTTTGAAGGTGGAGGCAGTCAGTTTCAGATCTGATGGCGATTATAGACTGGTTACCTTCCGAAAGCTTTAAATGTAAACCCAAAATATTAGAATTAAGTTGAACAGAAGGATTCTGCTTTATTCTTGTGTCACTATTAACTTTATAGTAGGCCCGATACTATACCTGAGTGCATGGAAGCAACCCTGCTCTGACTGGCAGGCCATGTTTTGTGAGGGAAACAACCACGCTTGTATGCGTTAAGTTGATTGCTGGATTCTTAGGAAACCTACCATTTAAAAGAAGAGTGCTAAGACCCGGCGCTTTGGAGTTATAGAGGCCAAACAGAAGCAAAATCATCCAGTTGTCCAATTGAGGAGATATTAGTTAAGAAAGAATTAAGAAGGTTATAGTATTGAAAAATTAGAAATAAATTTATTCATGCCATTTGGTTTTAGAGACAAAGTCAGAAAAGGTTAGATCACACTGATGGACACGATAAAGCTATGGTCGCTAAGAAGAGATTGGTTGAAAGAATTTCCAATGCTCAACAAAGGAATAAGGTCACAAGATGTATGGTGAAATCAAGGTTTGTAACCGCAGACCTGGACCATGAAACGCTGGCCCCAGCCCTGAATATTGCAGGTGTAAATTGTTGAGAGCAAGAAATCAGTCAGATATCCCCCCTCTTGTCAGTGCTCTTATAACACGGAGAAAAAAGAAATACTCAAAAATGACTACATGGACTTACTCAGTTTGAAATGAGTTTGTTTATATCAGATTTGAACGCATGCCTTTACAAATATGAGACATTACATGTACTCAAAATTTCAAAAAATGGTTAATTAACACTATCAAACAAATTAAAAAGATATTCAGGATTAAAAAAGTTTTTTTAATATACTGGCTACATATTTTAAAGATTGGGGTTCAACAACAAATTTAGTTCTCATAAATCTTCCGAACTATTTTTCGTTTCTACCACGCTACTCGCGGACGAACACATGAGTACTAGATTGTTTTGATTTTGTAAGGCTTTTATAGGAATTTAGCGGGAAAATGTGTTTTTTCGCGGATTACTTAAACAAACCAATTTAAGGTATGTGCCTATCCTCGGAGCATTTTATTGAAACAAATTTTCAACTAAAAAAACACTTTTTTCTTTAAAAAGGGTGTGCATAGAACACTAGAACTGTGCATTAACTACATAGAAGGTTCAAGTGTAGTATAGATACTTGGCGATGTCAAATTTTTTTGGTGACCAAAATCGATCGCCAAGCTACTTCACTTAGCGATAGGTTTCCCGAAGCCAGAATGAATTCGTTATCTAACCAATAATATCTATATAAAAATCGAAAGGGCCCTCTCCCCTATACTACACTTGAGTCAGGAATTAAAATACAATTCCACAAAATTTTAAATTATTTTGGATAGATTGGGAATTTTTAGTTAAAAATTGCAGTTACAGTAAACCTTGTATTGAAAATTCTAATTAATATATTCAAATAATATTAAAACTGCACACAAATAACATCATTATCTGTGCCTAGAGCGATAAGATTTACATTAATTTTTTTAAAAAAAAAGCATATTTTTTCTTACTAATTGTATGTGCAATAAAATGCATATATACATACACAGAGATTATAGTCTATAATACAAATAAAATAAAATAAAAGTTTTCTTAAAATGTTAATTCAATGTCTTAAAAAGAAATCCATTTGTGAACTTTACCGTGAAGCCAAAAAACATAGTTTCTCAGACAATGCTTTTAAAGATTTAAATACAATATGAAAAATGTTCTACTCGTTGTACATTTCTTAAACTCACCATATTTATAGCTCCAACTCTTTAGCTTCATGTTTAACTAATTTTCAACCCTTTTGCTGTTTTCTGGAGAGTTTTATAGATTATAAAAATTGTCGAGTTTAGTAAAATTTTCATGAAAAATTGCAATTAGGATCTTTTACACAAAATTCTAATGAATATATTCAAATAATATTTATACAGTACATAAATAATGGAACATCTTTATATATTAGGAATTAAAAGATATGTATTACTTTTAAAAGTTTTTTAAATATGCCAAATTTTATGCAAAAACTCGATTTTTTAAAAAATTAATGATATTTTTTACATTTAAATGCAATGAAGTACATAAATACAGTGAACCCCAAAAGTGTTCGTACACTTGCAGTTTCCTATAAAATTTAATGATTTCGACTAATAAAAATTAATGTATAGAAATTGTAATTTTTTAATGATTATCTGCAACTTGTTCTTAATGGAATGACATAATTATTTTTTTAAAAATAGCATAACTATTATTTTTAAAAATTAATAATCAAAAAGCTCCTGAAAAATTACGCCACTAAAGTCTTAGAACACTTAACAAAAATCTCAACATAGCTTTAAATATTGTATTTCTTTCTTAATTTAGAACTTAGTAGGATATCTTTTAGTGTCCACAACAACTTTTGGACATCTTGATATAGATTTAATGAGGTTTTGTAATTTCTGCATTGATTTTCCTCCATGCTTCTGTGATTATTATTTTTACTTCCCATTATGTGTTTATGTCATGTTTTTTTTGTTTTAAATCTAGTTCTCCCCAAATATGCTCTGCTGGGCTAAATAAATTGATTGAGGAGGTGTTATCACAAAATTTTTGGGGTAGTTATAAAGACACCAGCGGTGTACATTGAGAGCAGTACGCTTGGCTTCATTATCCTGTTAAAATATGAAGTCGTGTTCAATATCAAATTTTGGACAGACAATTTAAAATTTCTCTTTAAAATATTTGACTAGAGCTCATGATTCTCAATACCATCAAAAATTACCTAATTCTGTGGCTGATTTACGCCCCCACGCAAGAACACTTCCACTTCCATGGTTCATTCATCCAACTAGATTCTTGTGACTTAAGTTTCAGAAAATTCAAAATTGACAGAAAAGTGATTGGGATGACAGAAAATTCAACATTTTTGGTTCTGATGGGTATATAATAGTTTTAAAGGAAAAAATGAGGCATTTAATCCAGTGAATTTATGTGGAACAAGAGCTCCTCCACCTCCATACTTCAACACAGAGGTGTTCTTACGGGGAGGGGGGGTGTAAATAGGCTTCAGGAATTAGTAATTTGGTATTTTTTGATGGTATTGAGAATCATGAGCTCTATTTAAATATTTTAAAGAGAAATTTTAAATTATCCTCTCAAAATTTGGATATTTCAGACGACTTCATTTTTTAACAGGATAATGACGCCAAGCGAACTGCTCTCAATGTACACTGCTGGTGTCTTTATAACTGCCCCAAAATTTTGTGATAACACCTCCTCAATCAATTTATTTAGCCCAGCAGAGCATATTTGGGGAGAACTAGATTTAAAATAAAAAAAACATGACATATAAACACATAATGGGAAGTAAAAACAATAAT
Source organism: Trichonephila clavata (assembly GCA_019973975.1). Taxonomy (NCBI): domain Eukaryota; kingdom Metazoa; phylum Arthropoda; class Arachnida; order Araneae; family Nephilidae; genus Trichonephila; species Trichonephila clavata. The sequence goes on from BMAO01025346.1 coordinate 3,613, forward strand.
CACAGAAGCATGGAGGAAAATCAATGCAGGAATTACAAAAACTCAATAAATCTATATCAAGATGTCCAAAAGTTGTTGTGGACACTAAAAGATATCCTACTAAGTTCTAAACTAAGAAAGAAATACAATATTTAAAGCTATGTTGAGATTTTTGTTAAGTGTTCTAAGACTTTAGTGGCGTAATTTTTCAGGAGCTTTTTGATTATGAATTTTTAAAAATAATAGTTATACAATTTTTAAAAAAATAATTATGTCATTCCACCAAGAACAAGTTACAGATATAAAAAAATTACAATTCCAAAATATTAATTTTTATTAGTCGGAAACAATAAATTTTATAGGAAATTGCAAGTGTACGAACACTTTTTGGGTTCACTGTATATACACAGAGATTAGATTTTGATTCATAACACAGATAGAACTAAATAAAACATGTTCTGAAATTTTAAATTCAATATCTTAAAAATATTTTGTGTAGGGATCAGCATCTGGTTTTGTTAACTCCAATTCCAGTTTACTAATTACGCTATAACTTTGCTTCTAGATATCATAGAAACAAAAATAGAGTGTTTTTGGAATCTTAAATGTATAGTCTTTAAAATAAAAACACAAAAGTAATTTTTGAAAATTTTCACCAAAACTGCGAATTTTGGGTAGTCACATATCTTAATGAAATTTACTTGATTCATAATAAGTCACATTGTTTATTTTTTGGGCACTTGCTTATAGGCAAATAATAATTTAAGTATTCCTTTGCAACAATGGAATAATTTTAGTTTTATTTTCATATTGAACTTTAAAATGGCTATTTCAAGAATACCTTTATTGTGACTATAGTGTTTTGTTTATTTGGATGAAAATAAAGGAAGTATATATATCAGATTCTTTGTATTTAACCCAATATAAATATATTTTATACTTTTTCTCATTAAAGAAAGGTAGAGAAAAATTATATTCTTACCGTAAAATCTGGCATATCATGCATACCATCGTATAACACGCACTTATACTTTCAAGTAGCAATTTTTAATTTCTATGTTTATTTGCTGTATAATGTGCACCCCCTTTTTCATGAAGAAACCTGAGATGTATGTGAGCCATGCTCTTAAAGTTTGAAAATCATTTATTCTAAGCTTTAGTAAAAAATAGTATACATCTAGAAGTGCAACCTTTTAAGTTCATAAGGAACGCCATTTCTTTTAAATGAACAACATTTCAATTTATGTAGAAATCTAATTTTTTTCCTATGCTCACGTTTTTTTAAAGCTTTCATTTTTATACCTGGCATGTAACATGCACACGTAAAATTCAATCTTATTTTTTGTGTTAAAAGTGTACATCATACGCCAGATTTTACAATGCATATTACCACAACAATGACAATGTTCAAGATAACTTGTTAAGTTGGTGACCCTGATTTTGCATGAGTCGTATGCGCCAGATTGACAACCATGTGTTTATTACATATAATTTCGACAATATGGTTGCAATAATATGTAAGTACCAAAAATTAATTCGGCTTGGGTACAAAAACACCTGTATGCAGGTATGTTGTACACAAGTGGGAAAAACATAAATCTTGGTACTTATGTATTATCGCAACCAACTGGTGACATATATGAAATGAAACACCTGTTTGCCAATTCAGCACATACAACTCACAGGAAATTGGAGGATACTTGCATATTATCGCCAATTCTAAATAACTCGCTGAGTTGGCCACCCTGATTTCCTATGTGTGGTACATGCTGAATTGGCAACCAAGGGCTTAATTTCATATAATGTCACCAATAGGTTGCAATAAGACACAAGTACCAATGAGGGTTGCCAACTAGGCAAGTTATTATTAGATTTGTGTGGCATTTGTTGTTATAATACTTAAGTGCTGAAATCAGTAGTCTGACACATATGAAGACCCAAAAATTTAAAATATAGTTTTAAAAAACACGCTTTTATCGAACTAAAATCTCAATATAAGAATAAAATGATTAACGAGAGAATTAATGTCATTGTGGTAAAAGCGTGGGGGCCTTTGTACTACATTTTTACACTAACTCTGCATTTTGGAATAGAACTAGTAAGAAATTATAACAATATTGAGCACCCCACACTTTTATACGCAGTTATTATTTTTCCGGTTTCAATTTCTTTATTTCTTTCTGCTTCTTTTCTTGGCATTTCTAAATACCTTGTGTTCTATTTCTTTAAATCCTGGCACTCATATTTTTCTAATTTGTTTTCTATAAAAAATTACTTACATTTTTGCTTTTTAATGTAATTCCTTTTTTGCCAGGAATAAGCCATTCTTTTAAATTATTTTCATTTTGAGTTCATAGTGGGAGACTGTCATCATTGATTGAAAACTATCGGATGGCAAAATTTTAGTTGCAGCGATTTCAAAACCACTTCTAGAAGATATTTAATGTGTAGTGTACTGATAACAAATTAGTTCCTGTATATATATATATATTGTTCCAATGTGTGATATTTTTTGAACTGTTGTTTTGTCCTTCATGTGTAATATTTATAAAATTGTATTTTTTAAACCTTTTACCTTGTTTCTAAATTATGAATGCTTTATTTTTAATTTGCATTAATTTCATTTCTGCTTGTTAGCATTAATCTTCATTTTTAATATTTCCATTCATAATTTATTTTAAATTTTGCACATAGTTCAGAATTTTTCTCTTTTTTTATATGTATATGCTTTTGTGGATAAAAATTAATCTATGAATTTCATACATTTTGCACTTTCTGCCAAAGACCATTGGTTTCACATTGTAGACTTTATCGTCATGTTCTAAATACTCATATGGGCGTAGCATAACACTACATGTGTTATGCTAAATTTTGTAGATAGCCATTTAGAAAACTATATAATTATGAACAACATTTGTAAAAATTTTACTCTAATGAGGAAAATTTCAAAATTCCTCTCAGAACCAGCTATTTATAAATTCTTCAGTAAATAATTTAGATGACTCACATATCCTAACATGTAATTTATTTGAAACAACACTGTTTGAAAGGCATTTTCACTCACATTTCATAACTCAAAGACATGATTTGATAAAAAAAAAAAAAAGCTCTTTATTTATGTACTTTTATACACTAGAACCTATATTTAAAATGATAATTCAATTTATATTATATTAAACAGCTGTTCTGTACAAATAAGGATGGAGTTGACTATAATATAGATTAGATACTGTTTATAAAAAAAATCAATATATATAAAAAAATAAGTTATTGAAGAAAACATGTTTCAAAAATTTCACTTATATTCTTGTTAATTTTTGTAATGTATATATGTATGTGTACAATTTCCAGAATAAATATTTCAATAATATGATTTTGGTTTGTTTTATTTTTCTTGTTAACTATGAATAATTGAAAAAAGGTATTGAAAATAAAATTCTGTACACCAAGTAAAATTGCTAAATTATGATTCTATTGGTCCTTATGATGTTATTTTTTCTTCTGAATGGGTGCTGAAAACTTCTCTAAAAGCTCTTTCCATTAGGTTAAAAACTAAATGTTTTGTTAATGCAAATATTTACTGTTAGAGTTGTTTTTACATTCTTCTAAGGACTAAAATTTTTAAATATTTTAATTTAAAAAAACATTAACTTAAAAACTATTATATTTGTTTTCTTTGGTGATAGGAAAGTGTAAAATCAGTTGCTTTAACAAAAAACGAGCTTAGTTTGTAATATAGCAATGCAATTTCTTTATTTCCATGTGGATAGGTTTCTATTTAAACAAAACAATTGATATAAAGAGTACTTACACACCTGGGCCTAATGAGTGTTACTTTAGTCAAAAGGTTTTTTTCTTCAGGTTACATAATATGTAAAAAAGCTATTTCTTTCTGGCATTGTTTTGAAATTTTTACTTAGAAAAATCTGTTATTTATCATAATGTTTCCTAGATATTTCTAATAACTTATTATTGAAGGGCTGAATTTTTTTAAATAAAAGTTAATTTTCTGCTTGTATATGATTTTAAGGAAACAATATAATGCTTCTAGAGAGAAACATAAATATAAATAATGAATCAAATTGCTTCTGGAACTAGTTCAAAATGCATACACATTTGTTAAACGATAACATGGAATTTATTTTTGCAGTTTTCAAAGATTTATATTTGCCGTATAAGTTCGAAGACATGCAGTTTGTGATCAAATAATAGTTGCATTTTTTTTCTTTCGAAAAGTTATATTTTTGTTGATACTTGCGTATTGTCGCCACCGTATTGGCGACATTATATAAAACGAAGTACATGGTTGCTAATTCAGCGCGTAGGACACATGCGAAATCCTTACTGCCAATTTGGCGAGTTATCTTTAACTTAGGCACTTTCGCGATAATATGCGAGTACCTTTTTGTTACACACAATAAATGTAAAATGAATTTTGATTTCGAAGTTAAGTGTAAAAATTTCATGAAATGAAAATAAAATAATACGCAAGATGTAGAAAGTGAAAATTTACAACTCGGGTATCACATTTTTAAATCCCTTAAGATTTGGCTTAATAAATATTTTTCTGTTAAAAATTCCTATTAGATACAACAGTACCGAAAATAAATGCTATACATACTCATTTTATTGTTTTAAACTCATATTTGATACATTAACAGATTCAAATACGAGTGCATTATATACTCATATCGATCTTTCATTCTCAAAAATTTGATCCCGTAACAGGTTCAAAACTGAGAATGTACTTGTGTCTCAATATGAGATTATGCGATTCTCAAATCTGAGTAAGCGTGCATCGGAGCTATTTTGAGAATGTGAAGTACTCAAAAGTGAGCTGTTTGCTCTCAGTTTTGAAAATCGTTTCTCGCAGTGAACCCCAAACAACTGACCTTGCATTGAAGTCCCCGGCTAACAAACAATTCTTACTTATTCCTTTATAGAGATTCAATTGATTAATAGCGTCAGAGAAATCATCGTGAGGGGGAAAGTAGACGTTAATAACAGTAAGGAGAACTTGATTTAATTTAATGTTGACAGACACAGTATGATCGGTTTCCATGCGAAAGTTGCAAATGATATTCCGATTATAACAAACAATGGCACAATTGAGAGAATTCGAAAAGAATTGAGAAGAACCAAGTGGGGAATTTAAAGGAAGTTTAAAATTAGGATAAGGATCCTGGAGGAGAAGTAGATCAAAACCCATCTCCACTGCAATCGAGTGAGCCTGAAGGTGGGCAGATCGGGAGTGATTTGCATTTAGTTGTAAAATTTTCAGCAGATCTGCCAGAAATAAAAAAGAAAAGGTTTTAACTGAGATGGATAAGTAAGAATAGAATGCATAAAAGAGTTAAATACAGAGATAACAGTATATGTGCAAAAACAATAAAAATAGTAATAAAATGAATAAAAAAACATCAATAAAAATACAATACAATATAAAAATACATGAAAATGATTACATGAGTAAAGAACACTAAGATAAAAAACGACAAGGAGCAAGGCAGTGCAAATTTTTAAATAGAAAAAAAAAAACATTAATAAAAAGAATAAAATAAAAATTATAATTGCAAATTATATAATGAAAATATACTGAGGAGAAAAATCCTAAGAAAATATACTAACTTATTAAATGAATTACAATCCAATGTCAGTAAAAGAAAGGGCTCGTTTTTTTTGTAATTCATAAACAGGACAAGTTCAATCCTTACAGCTGTGCTTGGGGTCAAAATTGCTTTTGAATTTTTCATTATATTTGACACAGTTAAGGCAGTTTAAGGTACAATTATTGTAATCATATGTATCAGATGCGCCACATTTAAGGCAAACAATTGGGGAAGAGCAATATTTTTTAGAGTGACCAAACAGGCCACACGTAGAACATTGCCTGACAGAAGTGAAGGAGTTAATTTTAATTCTTTCGAAGTTGAGATAAAAGAAACCTGAATTAATTAAATTTTGGGGTCAACTGAAATGACCCAATGGTTAGACCGGGAAGAAGTGATGGAAAAATCAATTTTAAAATTGTCATCATTTAAATTTTAATTTTTTTGCTTAAGGGCATTGTGCAATGATTCCTTGTCATAGGATTTGTCTACATTACGGATAAATACCTGAGGTCTTCTTAAGTGGGACCTCTTAATGTCCAGATGTTGTAGAGCTTCAATACATTTTAGTTCTCTTTCTAAAAAGTCAACGTCTGAATCCTTTGATAGTTGGATGGAGATTCCATTTTTCGAATTGTTATTGATTTTGATAATGGGAATAGGGAAATTTTTGTTGATAAGACAAGCAGTAACTTTTTTCCTGACTTCTTCAGAGGAGCTGGAACCTGAGCGAGACCTGATGTGAAGGGACCGGAGAGGAGCAGGTCGTTCGATCGCAGGCCTGACGACATGAGCGGGGGTTGAAGCAACTTGGGCGTAGGAGATAGGTGGAGGTCCTACTGCTGTTTGAGAAATACTTCCCATGGTGGTGCAGTAGGAATTTATATCCGAAGAACATTTGGAGATAAGTTCCGAATTTTCATCGATTGAGGAAGAGAACTTCTTTAATAAATCGGTCGTTTCTTCAGCTTTATCTCTGAAACCACTGACCAGGCGATCGAAGCATCTCTGAGATTCTTCGAGACGGCCCTCAAGAGAGGAAATTTGTCTCTCCAACGCAAAAACGCATGATTCTCTGGAACTATAAGGATGAGATACCGGAGAAACTGTATTTGCCTCTTTGCAAAATACAGAAAACACTTTAAATATTGGAAGAAGTTGATCAGCAAGACCATTGGCTGAACTTTTCAGTCGCTTATCTTTGGAAGAGGAAACGTAGGCAGAGAGGCTGGACAGATGGCTGGCCATTTGGAGAAATAGTTCAGAGTCAGGGGTTGCTGGAAAAAATTCCAGTAGGCTATCGAACCGGGATTCTTCTTTTGCCATAATAATGATTATTAAAAACTGTTAGGGTCACAAATTGAAGCAGCAAGAAGGAACATATCAAAATTCCAACGGCCGATGAAATAGTCAAATCGAGAGAGAGAAGCGATGACAAGGACTAAAAGCCCCGAAGAGAAGGAACACACAGCGGGTGGAGGGGGATAAAAAAAACCCTAGGCAGTTGCGTCACTAGCGAAAAACCGGACGAGGAGCAGAGTAGAAACGACCTCTTCGCTCGGTCGCTCTGACCGGAATGGGCTTTGGCCTTCTCAAGAAGCCTTTTCCAGGCTTGCCCTCTTCCTGCTAGTGTTCTCCAAATTTTTGTTCCCAAAACTAGGAGATCTTTTTCTAGGCCATCAATCCACCTTAGATTTATTTGACCTGCCTTTTCTCCGTGTGTCAATTGACTGGGCATTGAAGACTTTTTTATTGGTGCGGTCCTTATCCATTCTGACAACGTGGCCAGCCCATTTAATTCGTTGTATTTTGATGCAGTTAATGATATCAGATTCTTTATATATATGAGTGATGGAGCTCGAAATTTTTGATCTTCTTCACCATTTTCCTAAATTCATCGAAAAATAAATCTGAAAATCTTCCTTTCGTAGATACTTATCATGTTTTCATCTCAGGTAGTCATATAGAGCAAAGAATAACTATTTTTTTTATCCGTTAGGTACACGAGATCTTACGTTGATAGTCTTGAAAAAATTACAATACCTTAGACAAAATTCGCAGCCAACATCTAACAAATGATAGCGGCAGTATCTTCACTCTGACACTTTTTACTATATTTAGCAGTTTAGTTTTCTTATAGTACGCATAACGTGCGCAGTTTTGCTTAGAAGTATGAACTTCATTTAAGTCAATTCTTCATCTGCTGCGCTCTTATATATATATATATATACATATACCCAAATCTTTCCTATATTTTACTAAGTTTAGTTTTTTAAAAAATTGTAACTGTAAAATAGGAGAAGAACGATGAAATTAGTTTAAATTTCAAATGTAGCATTTTTTTTGTAAAAGCTGAATTTTCCTTTTCAGTTTTCGTAATTTTATTCAGTTTTTCAAAAATAAAAACCGAAAAAAAATTCCGCATTATTTCGCTGTATAAAAAACCTTGATTCACAAATTTCTAAAATCTCTATCATAGGATTTTATGTAAAATTTTTAATCCTAAAAAATATTTAACCCTCCCCTTTAAAAAAAAAAAAAACTAAACTCGACACGCGCGCATACACGTAACATCATAAACTTTTATATGTTATATCGTAGCATACGAATGTTGACATCTATTTTCAATTTGAAATGAATTTCCACATAAGGAAACCATAAACAACAAAATAAGTAAACTGCTCATAATATTTTTGTATCATTGGAAAATGTAGAAATGCTCTTATAGCTTCGGTTCACAGGATTAATTCGTCATAACTATTGTATTTATTACCAATTAATTTCAGTCTTTTGTACAAGTGTTATCTTTTCTTAAATGTTTTTTTTCTGTGTAAATTTCTAAGCATTTGTTTGCAAATATGTCGGCTATCATTTATGGTTAACTATATATGTATATTCCATAAATTCCCCTATTTCTTTTCATTGCTCTTTCTTATATCAAATTTTTACCCAAACCGTACGCCAGTGATTGCCAATGTGGTCTATATCAAACTCAGGGGTCAATAACGACCTGAAAAAAACCTGTCTGCGAAAAAATAATTGGGGGTCCAATGAGGTGTAAGTGGGGGCCTACAATAGTGACTCTCATTAAACCAGATCGTTAAAAGAAAAATTAATCAAATACAAGTCATATTTATTAATTAAATTTAATGAGGTTAATTTGCAGTTACAAGGTGACAGCAAAAAAGTTTTATTAAAACAAGGACCATCGTTTCATCATTTCTGATAGAATTAAACTAAAGGGGTATATATAATATTGGATGTCGCGAATTTTCTCAGTTTCTAAATTAGCCACAGACAATCTGCCAAGAAAATAACCTTTTTAACCGACATTCAACATTTAAATGCCCTTAATTTAAATTTTGAAACTAGGTTTGAGAATGCTTTGACAATAATAATAATAATAATAATAATTACCACGGTAGGCAATGTGAATTCATGCGGTCACATTGAGAAAAAAATTATTATATTTCAAGAGGAACTGATCGGAATAGGCAGTAACGAGTAAGGTGTCAGCAGTTATGTCTTTAAAAAGATATACCTGTTATTTATCCAGAATTGTGGTGTATAATGAGAAAATTTTTAGTTGCTTTTCCTTGTGAGAAGAGGAGTTTCCAGCGCGCGGTTTCCAATCTCCAAAATAAAAGAAAGAGAGAAAAGACACACTACTAACCGAGAAGATTTGTGCCAAATGTTGGAAATTTGTTACTGAAGCCCCAGATTCAGCCCTCCCATTATAAACATTTGTTTTTTATATATTAAAATTTACTTTAATTAGGATGTGTTTATTAAATTTCAAACATTTACTTCACGACAGTTAGAAATTTACGCCTTTTAGAGTAAATAGCTCTATATCGGCTGTCAAAAAGACATTTAAGTTGATAAATTTGCCAAAATTCAATATTGGGAAGTAGGGGGTCTACCCTACACTGAAAAATATGGCAAGGAGTCTATGTGACAAAAAATTTGTGAACATCTGCCGTAAGCATTTCAAGGAAATGTAAGAAAACCAAATATTTAAGCGATAATAAGGAAATTTAACTCGGAATTTCATAATTTAAAGTTTTTTGAATGGGCCTCTCTTTCAAGTCTACTTGTTCATTTGAATTAGATTTCAGACTTCTTAGCTTGTGATTTAAAAATGTCAAAGCTTGCTTCGACCCCTGTAAACACCTGAATTTACTGTGTAAGACTTTTCAGAAACACATTTCGCAGAAACAAATGAGACACATTCTAGCTCGTATATTAAAAGATAAGATCCGCCAGACTGAGTTTGGATAGTAGTTAAAAAGAATATATATATATATGAGCTCGAAACGGATTTCAGAAAGCACTCTAGTAAAACTACTACCTTTTGGAGTACTATCTCCCAATCCTGATAATATAGGTTACAAAAAAGTCATAATTACCATCAGAATTTACTACCCATATAAAGAAAACCGAAAAGAAAGATAAAGCGAAAAGCATTTTTTAAAAAAATAAAAAAACACTGGGAGCAAGAATCCCCAAACAATTTCACCGAAGTTTTGTCTCGGTAGACATATTTCTAATTTCTTCCACCCATTTCGATTAAACTCTCTCATCGTCCTGTCATCTAGCGTGAAAATAGCTAGCAATTCTCACATATTTACGCTCAACCTGCTTCCAATTTACGGGCTGATATCTCTTGACGGTTCTTTGTGCTCCTGACACGGCTTCATTAACAGCGTAATCCTCCTTTCTCGTCCGGTTGACTATTTTCCACGTTAAATAACTGCTCTGGGACTGCTTTTTAAGAGGGGGGGGGGAGTGACAGCCGGGGGTTTCATAATAGGGGACAGGAGCACAGCGGGTAGAAAATAGCCCAATAAATTTAACCGACAAACTCCGAGTCTTGAACCACAGGCGGTTTCTTCATCCGCATTTCGGCAAAAACTCTGAAAAAATGCTACCTCTCATTTCTAAGAAATGTCTCAAAAAAGCGACTGCTCCTAACCTAGGGTCGGTCTTCATAAGTAGTCTCTACAAGATAAGAAAAATATGCGACTACAATCTACGATCGTCTTTTACGAGCCTATAAATAACTGTCTAGGCTCCCTCTCAGGACCGTGCGGGTCAGGATTTAATGAAGATATTAAAAAAGATTCATACACGGGATAGCAATAAGAGTCTTGCTCGAGGGGCTGTCTTCTAATTGCGTACCGAGGTTTAATGAGAGGGGAGGAGCTTGAGTTCGCAAATTAAGGTGTATCCCGCCTCACAATCCATTGCTCATTTTTTACGCCTCTTTTAATGTTATTTTTTTTCTGATGCTGGAGAATTCAGAGGCGTTTAGCGAAGCTCGTAGATCAGCCGCGAGCTCTTTGTCGGAAGTGTACTGTCAAACGTACCTCTGAGAGCAACTAATTAAATCATTATCCGAGATGAGAAAATGAAGCTAACTAGGAAATGGGAGGGAAATTATCGCAAAATTGGTGCGTGTATGTGTGTGAGAAAGTAAAGAGAGATGTGTTCTTGCAATTATATCATTCGATGAAATATCCTCATGAGCTTATGTTTTAATAGCCCTTCCTCATTTTGTCGGAGAAAGATATAGAGATGTTAACTTAATAAAAAGAATTGAATCTTAAATACTGGTTAGGAAAATTACTTGTGCTTATTTTTTATAATAAAACTCATAAACTTGTCACTGAATATTGAAAACATATGAAATTTTGTATTATTCATATAGTACATGGAATAAATGGGATAAACTGTTGCCTGATATAAATAGATGGCTATCCATCCTAAAAACGTACAATAAGTAAAAAAAAAAAAATGTGGATCTAACGAGTTAAAATTAATCAGTATTCTGGTCAGTCTTTTATAAGTAATTGTCTTATTTATACATTTTCACGAATCTTTTTCGCTTCAATTATTATTTTTCAACATGTCGTCAATGTAACAAGGCGTAACAAAAATAAATTTAGTAGTTACAATACCTATAAATTTCTATTTGAAGAAAAACTACAACTACTGTCATGACTAAGAATAACTCTTGTAAGTGACTAAAGCGTCTAAGAATGGGCTTGCAAGAGTAATGGTTGAGAATATCTGTTGTAAAGTTGAAACAGACAATTTTAAAAAATTACACATACCTAAGTTTAAATTTAATACTAACAAAATATTACTATCTCTCTTTAAAATAAAATAAAATTATAGAAAATCTTGTTTTATCGGAAGTAAATTTATTCAAGTCTGATCCTCTATAAAAATAGAAATAGGTATGGGATGAATGATATTTATTTAATCAATCTGCATATATTCATCGAATTATGCAAAAAAAGGGAAGAACGCACTGTTTTACTTATTAAATGTAAAGAGTAATCCGATAACATACTATTGACTAAACATTTTGTTTTACAGTTGCAAAAGATTGGTAGTCACATATCTAAGAGAAATCCTGAATCCATTTAGTAATTATTATTTAAAGTGAATACGAAGATTTAATATGCAGTAAAAATCGTTTAACACGAAACTGCGGTGATTGAAATATTTTTTTCGTGGTAAAGCATATTGCAAAAGGAAAAAAAAAACAAAAAAACATTGAACAAAATTAAATTTATTAGAGCACATTTTATTTACACAGATATATATGCATGTATTTAATAAAAATCAGGAAACAAAATCATTCACAAGAACTTAATGAAATTTAAAATAAACTTTTCAAGTGTTTTGAAAAGCAAAACATGTGTTTAATTTTTGGAAAATAATCTGATATTTTTCTTTGCATTTTTTTTTACCAACAAATTGTTGACAAATTGTTTGGTGTCGTTCATTTTGTTATTCATTTCACCATTAGAATGAGCGTCTAATTAAATGCACAAACTTTTCATGATGTTCCTCATTTAGGAAGGCGTGGAAACAGGAGTTGCGGGTATCATTTCATTTTCGCTGTCGGAATCTGCATCAATAATATTTTTTGAGCTTTGAACCAACTCTAAAATGTCTTTGCCTGCCATAATTAGGGCTGTATACACATTATCATCATCTACTGCAACGAATTTTTTCGATGATACAGTAGGACAGTCCAATAATACAGAAAGTTTCTGAAACAATTCATTCAATGTCGTCTCAGTTTCACCCACCATCTTTTCGTGTTAAGCGATTTCCTTTTCCCGTTAAGGGAAACCAATGCATGAAAATACATAGTAGTCTGTCGGGACCTTGGTATTTTTCCGTGTTAACCGATATTTCATGTTAAGCATTTTCGCTTGAAGCGAATTTCACTGTATTTAGTCTAAATAATCAGTTAAGCACTTATCTACTTAAGTATAGAGTTCCATTATCCATTTCTTTTACAATCATTGATATCTATGGAGCCAAAGGATTGAAAAGAGAGAATTTATCCTTTTTTTTATTAATATATAATTAATTCATCCTATTATATTACACTTGAGTTGATTCGCAGAATTTTAATCAAGGTGAAAAAGGAATCTTTAATTTCCTCAAAATAAATTACTTAAATGGTATACTTCGATCCGTAGACAATGTGAAAAAATTATTTAAAATTATCTAAAGAGTTGCTTAAATCATTTTTATTATTTATTCATATAAAAAATGTCAAGATTTCTTTAATAAATCTACTTAGAATCCCAGCTAGATTGATACAATTATTTTTGGCATAATTTTAATTAAGCATACAATAAACATACATATTTCATTTTCCATCATTTTTCCAAAAGCCTTACAGTAGCTTTCTTCAAAATGCAAAATTTAAAGGAAACAGACGATAAATAAATTCCAACTCTCCAAACTAATGATTGCTGACTGCCGTAGCATCTATATAAATCTGAAAAAAATTATTTAAAATTTAAATTTCAATAACATTTTAAAAGATAAAGCAAATTAAAAATACACTTTGCTCCAAAGACGTGTTAGATTGGTGCCAGCTAAGTAGAAAATGGTGATCAGGGAAGCATCTGTACATCTTGCAGAGCACATTAACTTTTCTGCGTGTAATGTCCAACTGTTTAAAGGTATTGAACAAAGTGTCAAAGGCAGGGGAGTGGCATCGGCCGTAGCAAATGATTCTCGTATTCTTAGGCCATCTCATAGTACTCTGAATATGAACCAGGAATGGCATGTTATCATACGCAATGACACCCTGCACACTGGTGTAGCTAGCCCTGAGCGGACCCTATATCAAAATTCCTTGACAGGCCCCTTTTTGGAAATAGGAGCTTTTTTAACGACTATTGATAACATTTTACGATTTTGTACTTACATATATTGGGGCCCCCGTATCATTGATAAGACTGATTCGGCGGTAGCTACATCCCTGACCCCACACCATGATGCTACGTTGTCACAAGTTGGGACGTGTTGGACAGATGCGATTGGTTTGAAACTGTCTCCACGTCGATGCCGCACTCGTACACTATAACTATCATTAGACAAATAGAATTGTGACTCGTATGAAAACACGACCCTGTTCCTTTCTGTCGTTCCATTCTGACGTCGTTCCAGCCACCTAGCACCATTGTAAACATAGTATTATGGGACGTTGAGTCAATGGTAATTTCCTTAACGGGTGCCATGAGTGCAGGCCACTAACAACCAATCTACGGGTAATGGTTATGGTCGATACCGTAACATCAAGGATATTTTACAAAATGGTGACAGAAATGGGTTGCGTGGCCACCACCACTTGTGGGTGTATGCATTGTACTAGTGCTGACGTCTCCCGGCCGAGTCCTGCACCTTTCAAAATTACTGCAGTTCCTTGTTCCAACCATCTTTGCCTCGTTTGGTGTATTATGACATGTCGAGGTGGGGGGGGTGCCAGTTGAGTTTTGAAGAATAGACTAACCGCCTTTTCTCAATCCAAACATCATGCCCCTTATAAAATCGTCTGTAATCTGGAACTACTTCTGTGGCATTCTATGGTAAACACGTGTCTTCCGAGACAAAAAAAAAAGACTTCCACAATGATTTTCTTGGCAGAAATAATGACACGGGCATTGCCTGTTCTACAGGTTTCTTTTCTTTTTTCATTGCATGCACAGGAGAGCTGCACATTTTACATTATTTTCATTACTCCAGTCAGTACTTTCATTACTCCGCCTATACTAAATTTGTATAATTTTCTAACCCTCTTGGTGTTAAATTTTCGATTTCACGTAGTGTATATTCTTCAAACAGTTTTACGGACCTTCATCATTGAATGATCATAAGAAATTATCTTGAAATTAAAAGAATTTGAAACACTAGTACTGTGTACTTTTTGTCTCTCTCTCTCTCTCTCTTCCAGAGGAATTAACATTGCAAATATTAAAAATTAGTGGTATTCTAATGATGGGCATATGAAAATAAATTTTAGCTTTTTTTTTATACATCAAGTTTGCGATTGTCTATGCATGGAATTAAACTATATAAGCTAGTAACTTTCGTACTTGTTCGAAATTTTTTTCCATATGTTTCCATGATACTAGGGCTCTTAACAGATAAATTTTTATATTTAAATATGTTTTCAACAATATTGTTTCATTCTATCCACTATTGTGGTTGCCGTTGGAAAACATTAAAAAAAAACAGAGAGGGGGGGGGGGTGATTAAATGAGCAAGCTTTTTTCTTTTCTTTTTTTCAACGTTTGAATTTATATTGATAAAACTTGTTTCTCTTTTACTGCCAATTTATGTATTTCATTTCCTCAAAATTAGAAAATTTCGTTCAAAAGCTAAATGCTTTTTTGTTTCTTCTTCAAACACTTCATCGTACTAACAACTTGTTAACCCAGGTATTTTAGTATCTCTTGAGCACTGACGTATAAATTAATTGAAGCTATTTTCCAACGGCATTCACTCACTTCAAAATAATGTCTCAATTTACTATGATTAGAGTTCTTTCAAGCTTTTTATTTTCCTTTTAATTAGCAAACCTTAAGCTTCCTGTACTTATTGACTTATTTTACACGTAATAATCAACTTTTAAAAGTATTTCGACATCTGCTGTCGTCAACCATCTGGTGTTGGGCCACTTTTATTATTAATTCTTCTTTATCATCGATTCTCTGTCAAGATTTACCAACTGCGATTAGACGTAAAAATGAAAAGAAAGAAATTACACCATCATAAAATTGAGACGAAAGGGAAGAAATTAGTGTATAAGCGTTGCCGTTTAATTCTAAAAAAAAATAATAAAGGCGGTCTGAGAAAAAAGTGGCACTCTCTCTTTCTCCTTCCAAGTCATCATCATCACCCGTGTCAACAATTCTAACAACTTTTGAAACTTGCTCGTAACGGAATAACATCAAAATTATACAGGGAAAATTTTAATAATTCTCAGTTTAATTTTTGATTATTTTTAAATCTATTATAAAATATTTCTTTTACATCATAATTTAGCTCAATACCTTTATAATGATTAATATTTAAACAGGATATTAAGTATTGATGATAGTCAGGAAAAATTAGGAGTAATGTTACTTACTAATTCTCCGTAAGTAACATATCACAAAACACTTACGTTTCTTAGTTCTTAGTAATCATACTTTAATAATTTAGTTAAAAAACTATCATGGTTAATTAGATGTCAATTGACAAGAAAAACATCTCTTTTTCAGTTTTAATTTTATAACTTTCATTATGATCTCTTATAGATTTCGTAACGCAGCTATTTAATTGATAGCTAATGTATAAACCAATGATTTCAACATTTAATTTATTTGAGATGTAGTCATTATCTCTTGATGCAGTAAATTACAAGCAATTCTGCTCAGAAACAAAATTTGTCACAAAATTCTTTTAAATCACTCGTATTTTTAACATTTCAATATTATTCGTTAATAATACTATTAATAAATAATAATTAGCTATTAATAATTATTCGTTATAACACTGCATGTTATATATTATTTGTAAATTGACAAATTCTCACGGAACTTTTAAAAATATTTCGAAAAAACTGTTGTAAATTTTATTAAAGATTGCAGAGATTAAATTGGAAGAATATTACACTATCCTAGGAGAGAAATTAGTTTCCATATTATAAGAAAGATTGAATGCGGATAAACGTTGCTTATCAACGCACAATTGTAATTAATAACCTCCCTGAAAACGATCCTTTTGATACTTGACATAATTAATACTTTAAAATTTACTTACAATAGCGAGTCAATTCAGTTAATGTTACGTTTGGATATCGTCACAAATACATAAAATAATGTATATTAACAGTACATTTGGAGAACATCGCATGTAATATTTTATTACCATTTTCAAATTTGCGAGTACATGTACTAGTGTTTTTTCCCTGCTCTTATGTTGATACTATTTAGCTTCATCATAATATGTTAAATGTTTTTACTGAAATATTTCGATAATAAATTGCGTTTACTTTAAAAAATAGAAAGTTTCATTAAAAAGAAGTGGTTCAGAAGATTTTTACGGAATGAAAGAAAAAACACTATGACAAATGTTTTTTTTATCGGATTTTATGACAGCAAAAGACTCGTTGATTCCTAAACTCAAGAAATCAACCCAACGGGAAGTATAGACTGTTTGTACAGCAGCGTTAACAAGTGCTTCTTAAAAGCAATGTTTACAACAAACAAAAAGTCCACCACAATATATAGTAGTACACACTTGGTATCGTCAGCGGTGGGGTGAAGAGCAGTTCCAAAAATGTCACTTCTTTCTCGTACGAGCGCAACCTAAATTAGTGTTCGAGGGACTAGATCGTCAATAGAAGTGATTGGAATCTCTTAACCGAGGGCCTTCAGATATCTCCACAAGTTGAAAGAAATAATCGATGCTATAAGTAAATAATTTTTTTTTCTGTCTACTTCTTGCGTTGAGGCTCAACGCGTCACTTGTCCTCAAACATTCTTATAAAAATTTGGTTAGAATCAATTTCTAATGAGCTTTATGTCTTTTTAGAGTTTGTTTTCTGTGCTCTACATCAGTGTTTCTCAAACAAGGGACTACAAACCCAAATGGGGTCGCGTGACTTATTGATGGGGGTCGCAAAAGCTTTTAGTTATTTTTGATATATCTTTTTGCATAAAATAACTTGCACGCTCTTAACAAATAACTTAACACATTGTATCTAAAATATTTACCGTGTAATGACATTATATAACGTATTTTTCTTATTTTGTTACGAAATTAAAATTCTTTACAGTTATACTCAAACTAAAATTGCGGATGTTTGCTACTGCAGAAGAATAATATACAAATACAAACCCATATAAAAGTACCCAAGTGTGTATAAACTTTGCGCAATGCTTTTGGAGCCGCACAAACTTTTTGTACCAAAAATTGGGTCACCACTCCAAAAGGTTTAAGAGCCCCTACTCTAAATTAATCTGCAAAGAGTTATAACAAGCTCTACCCCGTTTAAATTTTGTTTTCTAAGCTCTGGATTATTTGCATTATTTATTTTTATTATTAATATCCGGAAACTGCCATTTTAAACTGGTTATAAACTGAATTTGGTTACACTAAATTTTCTTTTAGTTTTAAGCTAAGAGAGGTAGTTTTTAAAACGATAAACATAAATTTATCCATTGTATAAACATCACTAAAATATATATAACCTCATAGATAACTATACAAAATTTAGTAATAAATAATTCTTAACTAATTCAAAAAAAAGTGGAGGAAATTATTTTCTGTCATAATTAAATTACGTGAAAATATAGTATACCAAATTAGGACAAGATTTACCCTCTGTAAAAGAATATGCGCTCAATTCTGTAACTTTAGATGAACGTATCTTTAAGATATAAAAACTTCAATAAAATAATTTATTTAATTTATTTATTATTTATTTAATTCTATAAAATTTAATACAATAAAAACTTTTATAATGTTTTTAAAACAATTACTAATAAGGAAGATGTATGACCGCTAAATTAATAAAAAGATTTATCAATAACCATTGAAATCAGGACATAACTTTATTGGAACGAAAAAAGTTATTTTGTTTTCTTTAAATGTAATGTGTGGAGATATTTAAGGATGAATTAAAGTTTATGGTATTAAAGAAGAACTCTTTCAGACACTTTAGGAATTTTTCTATCAACTAACAGCTTTTTAAAAAGACTAACTAAGACCAATGTAATTACATAGAATAACCATTTTTACGAATACTCTGACAATACTTATAGCAGGAATATTCTTTGAAATCCACTCTTCTAAGATATATGGCAGCACAGGTTCTATGATGAGTATTTTAGCGGGGAAAGCGAATATAGTTTTATAGCAGAAGTTGCGTTTTCGGCTGACATTTTGATCGGATTGCGAAGATTGTCATTTTTGTTCCGAAAAAGAAGTTAATGTAAAACTGTAAGTGTCTTATTATTTTTTTTGTATGTTAATGACCTTGGAAAACAATTTGACTATTTATTTTAAATGAATAGTGTATATAATTAATTTTACAGTTGAATATATTTAATTAATTAATTAGCTCTAACGGATTAAACTTCCCAAAGTTGAGTGTTTAGTTTATGTATATCCCTTAATTTTCAATGAAGTGATTCAAAAAAAAAAATATTTCATGAAAAAAACTGCAGTAAATCATAATGCGGTAGATAAAGTGTTAAAAATAATGAGTAATAGATTAGTTTCGTACAGAAAATTTCAAACATTTAAAGTAACTAAAGCATTGAAATGAAAATTTTCACTTCAGATATTAGCTTAGATGAGAGGAAGAAGGAAAGAGAGAGAAAGTACGTTTATTGCTAAAAAAAATTTTTTTTCATTTATATAACTCCTTTCTGATATTACTTCTAAAATTAATGTTTTCAAATCTTCATATTTTTTATTCAAACTACCTAACAAAGATTCACATTGTCATGAATCAAAGTTCCTATTTTAGGTTTTTCTAAAACTTTGAAAGATAAAAAGTTTAAGATCAAATTTAAATTCTTTGGGTCTAACCTCTCTCCCCATAACTGATAAATAAATCCCTGTCCAAAAAGTTCTATGATTGTATGCACATAGGTTATTTAATTGTCATTCCACATTTAAATCATTTTTAAGCTAAAAAGAAGAAAAATTCACCTCTCATTACTGATATATACATACTCATAAATTTTTTAAGGAAGGGGGGGGTCTAGGGTCGAACGTCCACCTTTCTCGTATCATACCCCACTGCCACACCTAGCATATTCCTTTGATTTTATCGAGAACAAAAAACAGTAAAAAATAAATTATTGAATAAATAATTAGGATGAATAAATAAAATAAGTCATTAAAAACAAACTCTTATTTAAATTACCATTTTTTACGTACTATTTACAAAGGGTTATAATCAATCAATAAAAATTCAATGTCTAAGGGGGATCCGGACCCCTGGATCCCCCCTTCTTGTGTGCACCACTGCCTATAATGGCGTACTTTAAAAAGTATTAGCATCATATTATCTCAAAATCTTTTAAAAATAAGCATATGCTTCATGTCTATATAAACTGAAGAAAAATTTCCTTCCTTCGTCAGCTGTATTTTTATTAAAATTCAAAAAAAAAATAATAATAATAATCAGAAAATGAATTAGCAACCAAATTAGAAATATATTTCTAAAGCAAAGCTGAAAGTATCTCAGTTGCTTATGAAAATATGTTATTCATCCATCTACAGAGGAAAATATATATCATTCGCTCTCCACGGAAAAAGAATTATCACTAAAAAGCAATTTGTACTAAAATATTAAAGCCATAGATTTATGAGCAGTTAATATCCACACATCACTCAACATTTTTTTTTCAAAGATAAATAAGATTCTCACATATTAAATTTTAAAACCAACTGCACAAATAAATAATTTCAGAAATTAATTTAAATGCCTTTGAGTTCACAAGAAAAATTAAGCATACGCACTACCGATTCTTCTGTTACAGATACGGAACACGTATGACATCCCTTTTAATGTCACTTAATAGAACAAACACGATACTTTTAAGCACATGAACCACAATTTACATATATTACGAATAATAGGAAGACGATACAAAGTATAAGCAGATAGAAGTCGTCTGATTTTGAGTGATTCAAAAAGTAATTACTTTCTATACAGCCAACCATTACAGATGGAAATGATCCATTAGTTGATTTCGCTGACTTAATGATGGTTAACAATGCGTGGCACAGAAAACGCCCGAGGAACATCAAATTAATGACTTTGACAGCCTGAAGCGTTGTTTAACACAATTGAGACATTTTACGCCTGGCTGCAACGCCTGAATTGCGTAACATCAGACACAGTATTTAGCGCCGTCATAAGAAATCTTTCTTTAGTGTCATTCTCTCATAAGTGCTTCTTATCGCAAATGAATTACGTGCAGCATAAAGACATTCATATATTGTTACGACTAAGAATATTCATATGGTATTTGGATAATTACTCAAAATGTTACTGTTTTAGTAAAATTCGTTTTATATGAAGTATATTTAGGGCTGAGTTTTTTCTTAAATTAGATGGTGTACTGGTAATGGGCCAAATTTTACAATATATTAAACAATAAGTACTACGTTGTTTCCTTGTGTTTAACACAAATGAGACATTTTACGCCTGTGAATTGCGCAACATCAGACACAGTATTTAGTGCTGTCATAAAAAACGATTAACATATTCAAGCTGATAGCTTACAGCCATTAACTTATTCTTTTTCAGTTGTTAACTTGTATCTGAAAAACGAAAGAAAATTTTCCACGTAATTGAGATAATATCCTAATAAAAAGTGTCAAAATATACAATATTAACAGGAACTCTTTTTACCTTTTATTTAAATAATCACACTGAGCACAAAATGTCTAGTGCATATAATACTGCATAATATATCTTATATATTTTGCAAGATTTCTGATATTGACACATAGACTTATATTCTCTCTCTCTCGAAAAGAATCAACTTAAAGAACCTACTTAATAATATATTTATATTGATACAAAAACATGAACAAATAAATACTTAAATTAATACGGATATATGAATTCATTTTCAATCATTTTAAGATACACCTTACTGTGATAAATTCACACACACACACACACACACATATATATATATATATATATATATATATATATCGTCTTATTAATAGTTTCAAATGCTTCTATAACAGAAATGAAATATTGAATATATTAGTTACAAAGGTTTATTTAGCTTCCTCAATTTGTGTCACAGTTTTAGAATTTTTGAGATTTCCGTTTTTATTTTTATTTTTATATTTTGTAAATACTTTTATTCTGCTCAATCGATCTTACTTCCAACAAGCCTACAATCGATTTCCGAAGCTTATTTATTCAAATATGCAAAAATCTTAATTGAACTGGATTTTCTTGTTTTAGTATATAACGGCGTTCTTGAATGCAGTCGAGAGGAAAGATTGGCATTGTTTATTGCATTATTTCCCAAAAAGAATAGCGGTCTCCATTGTAGTTTTACATGGATTTATTTAAAAGTACATTAGAAAAATACATAGCTTTATGCATATTCAGCTGCGATTTGCATTTTACTCCATTCTCTGCTAAGTTATTGAATTTATTTGAAACTGAGAATTAGTGAAATCTTTTAAGAAAAAGAAGGAATATTTTAGTTTTATAAATATTATAAAGTGGTATTATAAATAGAATAGTATGAAATGCATATACTTTATAGTTTGTATTTCTACGTTTTTAAGTCTATATTTCTAAGAACTCTGGAATTACTATAGAGTATAAATTGTCTGATAATTTTTTAACGAAAGATCCTTTGCGATTTGTTATAGTGATGAAAGAAACTAAACTTTGTATTAGCGATTTTGCTCTCTTTTTAAAATTTTGAAAAGCTTTTTACGAAAAAAAAATATTGCATGCATTTTCCTTTACGTGGTTTTCTGCCGCCTATTTAATGTTAATTTTTTCTTCATGAGCAATCAACTCTTTCCTTAAATAATTAATACATTTTAATTCTTCCTTTAAAAACGAATTATAATCTATCATACATTTATTTAAAAAAAATAATGAAATAATAATTTCTCACTAGAATTAATCATTTGTTTCCCAAATCTTTTCTATTTTTATAATAATGTAAACTTGAAACATCGGCATAAAATACCATTTATAGCAGGGAAAAAAATGTCTATAATTTTTCTGAATTCGAAAAACAAGTTTGGATATTCGGAACTGAAGCAGCA
The DNA here is from genome assembly GCA_019973975.1 of Trichonephila clavata. NCBI lineage: Eukaryota > Metazoa > Arthropoda > Arachnida > Araneae > Nephilidae > Trichonephila > Trichonephila clavata. Next base: position 26,340 of record BMAO01025346.1, read on the forward strand.
TGAATAAGAATGTAAAACCACTAATATATTATTAAAATAGGAACCTAGTAAATGTATTCATAAAAAAATTGCACATGAAAATAATTTACAAAAATTAGAAAAATTATTTCCATATTTTAGTACTTATCTATAAATAATAATAGAGCAAATAATTATATGTTTGCAAGCAATAAGCCAATTTAATACTATTACAGACAGATTTTATATACCAGTGACATCTTCAATTAACTATCTATTATGTTGAGAAAATTATCAAAATTTCACCTGTAAATTTTCTACAGCGAAAAAGATTTCTTTTGCAGACTTGTGAACACATGTTCACATAATTTTTGTATTAATTTATTTATTTAAATATAACGTCTGAAAGCTGATAACACGAAAACGTACAAGAAAATCTTGGTAAGTAATTATTAGTGAGTGGTACAACCAAATGTTAGATTTCAATTTGGAAGTTTACATTGATATAATTTGCATTCATCTTAACGAAGGCAGATGTTTTCAGCCAATACTTCTCAGTCATCATATTTCATTCCTATCCTTGTTTAATACATTGATAAGTTGCTATAATTGTTCTTTATGCGTGTTCTATGTAATTATGTTTGCGAAATATTCTTTCTCTGAATGTGTAATGAAAGTCTAATTTTTACAGTTTATTTTTTATCTCGATGGTTATGAAATATGAAGGATCACTAAAATAGGTTTCTTGAGTTTATTTGTTACCCGATTTTGTGTTACTTATATCATAAATTTGATTCTATTCTAACATAATATATGCATGAGATTTTGAAACTTCGATACGTTGTATGATACTTGCATATAACATAGATACCAATGTTATATTTGTATTTATTGTATGCAAACAATAGTTTCTCAATGGACATAGGAGTGGTAAACCGCTACTTAAATAAAAATAAATCTTTATGAGAGATATAAAAATTCATATTTGAAATATAAGGCCACGTCGAAGGTTTTAAATATAATTATTTTGAATTAATATAAGATACAATATATATATTTTATAACTATTTCTCTTTCTTATATTACTATTTTTATTTTTATCTCACGTTAGTGATAGGCCGTTAATTAATACTTACTAATATCTGCAACAAATTATTTATTCATATTGAAAACATAAAATCTTTTTTGGGGAAATCCATGTTTCACCGTTAGACAACTTTCTTTTCCTTTAATGTTTTGAAACAATTAACTCATAAGAAATTGCTTTATCATAAAAACTAAGAAACTTTGGAATCAATATGTAAAACAATTGCTGTTATATTAAACAAATGAGAGACTTCACACAGAAAATTTGCTCACTATCAATTATATCCTTTTATGTAATTGTTTTTAAATGTTTTTTTATAAGAATAAAGTGTTATTGTAGCACAAGTACTTAAAAAATGCTTAGTTTTCATTATATAATATAAAAAGTTGAAAGCAAATATCAGTTTAGTGATTGTAGTTTTCATGTAGCATGGATCTGTAAGGTCCGGAACCCCTGCTTAAATAAATCTTTATAAACACACAGTGTAAAATATGTATTCAAAATCACAAAATATTCAAGCTTTAGTTTTAATCCATATTTTAGATGGATGAATTCTATGCTTGTTTTAATTCTTTATATATCCTTTAATAAGATTCAAATGAATAGAACTGAGCATTCTGCATTTTTAATATTTACGTTAAAAGATCCCGTTTAACGGCCATTTTGAATTTGGAATCCTAATATTGAATTTACGGAATATCTACTCTACCCTCAATTCTAGAATGGTGAATCGAATTGAATGTAATAAAAAAGCATCCGAAAGAGTAGATGTTACGAAAGGTTTCTTTGGAGTTGCATTTTTCTTACGATGTTTGAAAGTATTTCTAAAAGATCTAAAGGTTCGTAAATGAATCATTCTAACGGACACAAAAATATATATTTTCAGAAATTAATGACGGAGCGTAATCCCAAAGAAACTTTTCATTATTTTTTGCTCTTTCGAGTGCTTTTTATTGCATTCAAATCGATGCAAAATAGAAACTCCATTAGATTAGCACTATGTTCCCGAATTCAAAGTCCCAGGTAGAAGGGAACCTTAACATAAAGATAAAATTTGATCGATGGCTTGCTATTCGCAATTTGGTTATCATCCCTACGGTACCTTTATTAGCGGCAAGCTGCAGAGTTTGACAAGGCCACTCACTGATAGAGATGTCTATGTTACGATCGGCAGTCAGGCTTGGCCACACTTACAAAACAGCCCACCTCCCTTTGCGAAGCTGCAGCAATTACGGGCACGAAATCTGCTCTAAGCTGTAATCTTGATGCCGCAAGAATCGGTCTTTTGGGCTGCGCTCACAAATACACACATATTATGCGCCGAGCAGGATTATCACGAGTCTTCTGCCCTAACCACAGATACTCGCTTCACGGATATATACCCTCCCCTCCCCCCTTCCAACAACACGGCGCGAAACCAGGGTAGGGCTGAGGTGTATTAAATTTGACTATTTAGAGGAGATTCTTTTTTAGTTTCCTTTCTGCATTTGAATGTGCAGGTATGAAAACAGATAAGTTAAATGTAAAATAAATAAATTGGCAGATTATCAAGTAATGCCTATCTTGACAGGCAGGCATTAATTAAAGTATTTTTAAGCCACAGTGGTTATTATTTTTGTTGCATACATTTAAAAATTAAGGCAGGTTATAATCACACAATCGCTTTTAGTTTTTAAGATGCCTGCTTAAAAAAAAATTCGATTCTGTTCCAGAAAATGAATCGAAATCGAATCACATCGAATGCGTTCATCATCTAAAACAAATTCCTTATTTAAAAAATGTGAGATATTTATAATTTCAGATCTATTTTTTTTTTCTAACAAAATAAATTTTCAAAAAAAAAAAAAGCCATGAGGAAATGCTTTGAAATTGCATTACAAGAAAAAAGGAAGTATTTTTAGAGGTTTATAGTTTCTTTTCTCCTACGTTGGAGTTAGATAAATGTTATACAATGGGATACAGATAAAACGTTTGTCTCTAACTTGATAAAATATGTAAAAAGACTTCGTTGGTTATTACAAAAGGCTTTCTGAGTAAAATCCAAGATCAATTATTAATATTTATTGTCCAAGATAGCTCTGTAAGCCAGTGCTGGAAGCTGAATGGTTGATTCAATTCATGAAACAATTATTCATGTACTGTATTGACAACCGGGTAACGCATCTTTTATGAAGTTGTGCGTTGGATGTGCATAGTTTCCCATTAAATAACCAGTTAAGCTACATTTGTATACTTCTCATGATATAATAAATCTCCTTTGCTAGAATGTCTATACTAATGTGGAAATCATTTTATTTTAAAATATTTTTATAAAACATGCTCATTTCAGTAAGAAATACGACTGGTGTGAAAGTTCTCCCCTCACCTTTAACATATTGAAAACCAATTTGCATGAAAGATACACCGAAATCTGAAAAAAGAGAAGTATTTTTATACCCTATAATCTCCTTATATGTAACGTTACAAAAACGGAAAATTTTGCAAAAAGTAGAGAAATGTATTATATGATTGTATTATTTACTTAACAATTTGAGGGTACACCCAAAACGATGGAATAATGTTTTAGAAAAGTCGTCACAGATTAAATCTTGAAATATTAGATTGAGCACGTAAATTCGTGAAGTACGAAATTATAAGGACTGGATTAAAATCGGGCAATTTTGGTTAATTCTAATGTCTGACATTCGTGTCAAAGAACGAGAAACAATATACATACATATTGGGAAAAAATGGGCTGATTAAAAAACAGAAATGAGTAATACACTTTCTATACGATAGCGAAATCAGTACATACTATTCATTTGGTAACATTTATTTACCGTAAAATTCGGCGTATATTACACTCACCCATACTTTAAGCTGCATTTTTAAGTTTTTAGGTATATTCGTCGCATAACGCGCACTGCCCTTTTTGTGAAGAAGCCTGAAAGTACGTATGAATGCTCTTACGTTTTGAAATCCTTTTTTAGATATATTACCCCAGACTTTTAAAAACATAGAATTCTTCTAGAACTACAACTTTTTAAGTTCATAAAGTATGTTATTTCTTTCAAAAGAAAAAGTATTTCGATATATGTAAAAGTCTAATTTTTTAAATGGTTAACTCTTTTTATTTTTAAAGCTATCATTTTTATACCCCGCACATTCAAAAATTTCGATCTTATTTTTTTGTGTCAAAAGTGCGTGTTATGTCAAAGAAAGCTTGGGTTGCATTTTTTAAAACTAAACTTAGGCATGACCGCCCAGCCAGTGGGGTGGTTATGACGCTCGTCTTGTAATCGAGTGGGCTCAGGTTCGAATCCCGAATAAGGTATGGGTGTATCTTCAGAAGAAGTCGGACTTTCGCTTGAAATACCAAGGGAAAGCAGCGCACCCCCTTCTGTTCTATGCTGGGATTATCGTTTGTAATAAATATATACCCTTCTGTAATTGTATTGTATGTTTCTGTTCATCTATATCTCGGCTTTCGTATGTATCCCAGGATGAAACGCACAACAACAAGCTAAGACTTTTTTAAAGACAGGTTAACACCATATATTCCAACTCTTCTGACTAAATTCTTCTACAGTTAGCTTACATAAGCAAATTTTGGCACCGACCCCTCCAACCTTGCCTTTCCCATCTCCTATTTCATCCCTCATAGCATTGTATACCCCCACCACAACCTCTGCACTCCGCCCAATTCTATTCACCCTGAAGCTACACGAAGTAGGGAAAAAACAGGTAAAAAGAAAACCCACCCCGTACATGAAAAACAGTAGGCGACTTGACTGAAAGTACGGGTGAAAATGATGGCTGAAACACTTGGTATGTCTGCTTTTGATAGAATTGTCAAGTGGTAATTGTTAGGCTTCGTAGCCGTCACGCGAAACCGACCTCCTAAGACGCTAGGCTCTTTTTATTATTTTTTCACACCCTTGCCAGTGTCATTAATTGGAAAAACCGCGAATTTCGCTTAACTCAATCGAGACTTTCATTAAAAAGTGCGCATTTTCACACACCTGTGGAGATTCATTACTTTTGTGTTCTGCTATAGGACATTCACTCTTTTTTTAAAAAAAAGTTCGAAACTATAAAGGTGGTTAAACGGTGCTCGGAAAAATAAATTAAAGTACAGTAAAATACGTTTAACGTGAAAACACTTAAGAAGAAATATTGGTTAACACGAATGAGTGGGCCACGTATCAAAATTCGTTGGAGGCTCCTTTTTAGGCGTCCTCCCTTAACATTTTGCTATATTTTGCTCGCCCATTTTGGTGCCCCTGAAGTTTGATGGCCCCGTATCATTGATACGGCAGTAGCTACGCCCCTGACTCGAATTAATGCAACCACTGACGTAGCTAATCCTTATTGGGCCCTGTATTAAAATCACTTCTGGTCTCTTTTTAGAGGCCTCTTAACATTTTACGATTATTTGCTTACATATGTTGGGGCTCCTGAAGCTTGGGGGCTCTGTGTCATTGATACTTTTGATATGGTAGTAGCTACGTTCCTGAATACAACGGTCTCTTCAAACAACTATGTATTTTCATTCAATTTTTCCCCTCTTTTCACGAAACGAAAATCGCTTATTATGAAAACATTTCCCTTCTAAGAATGAACAAAATATGGAAAACACCAGCCGCACAGGCGAGATTTAAGAGCGGTGTGGAATGAAAGGGAGGTGGTTTCACATGTTTCGTAGAAAGGAGGCAAACTTGGCTTTGAAATACCCTCGGAACAGCATGTGGCACGAGCCAGTTTTGCTTATCTAAGCTACTTTAACTCTCTACCCCTACAAACGCCACGTAAAAACATCTCATCTCTCATCAGTTGGCTTTGGAATTCGGTGGCGAGTATATCGCAGTGTGAGTAAAAGTCGACGAGTTTGGCTCACGCTTCCCCACCCCTTTTTCGAAGAATTTTTTTACGAATGCAGTAGAACGTCTTTTATCCGAATCAATTAGGACCGGACACCGTTCGGATACGCGATTGTCCGGATAACCGAAATCCGAATGTGATCCATGCAGTATATGAAACCGGACACTATACGAATATTGAAAATCATCACATGCCGGAAACGTGCTTGAAGAAAAGCAAAATAGGTGCAAAATGTCGCACCTTTACTTTTATTGTGGAAAATAATTACTTATTTTTCGATGTACCATTGTACATCTTCATTTTTCCGCTGCAAGATCTCTGATTCTCTTCAGCAGCAGGAGTTGAGTAGGACAGCACTCTGATTGTTGTTCGTACAACTCCATAGCATTCTCCAACGCATAAAAGCGTCAGCATTTGATGGCCCTTGCTACTTCCATTGTTGTTGTTGTCCTCGTCTTCATTCATCCGTTTCATCGTCGACAAGGTCGGGTTCTTCTTGCTTGGAAGTCACAATCTCGTCATCATTTACAATAGTATTTGAAATCCAGTCTTCTGCATCGCATTCCATCCAGGTTTCTACATCAATAAAGCTCAACAAAAGAGCACGCATACACCCCCTCACTTGGAAACAAACTGACCTAATATTCCGCGAAAATATTTACCAAATCCCACAACTGAAATTCCCCAAATATCCCTCACCTTGGGTTTTCTCGTCACTTTTGGCCTCACGCAAAACAACTGTTGAGCATTGCACTGTTCGAAAACGTATCCGGACTTTGATTCGGATATTTGAAGCTCCGGATAATAAATGTACAATGACGAAGAACTCAGGGAGAAAGCAGACTGCTATTCCGCCTAAAATGATGAAGGAGCTTCATAAAGCAGTTGATCAAAAACAAAAGTCGAAAACGGAAATCTGTTAAGATCTTGATATCGCTAAATTTTGAAATAAATTTCCTTAAGTTCTTGTGAAAATTTTTGTTTCTTTGATTTTTATTAAATACATGCAAAAATATTCATGTTAATAAAATATATAATAAACAATTTTGGTAAATATGTTTTTTTTTCACGAAAAAATATTTATAGCCCCCTCAGATTCGTGTTAAACTAGTTTCACTGTATTCTTATAATCTAAAGGATGAGTTTCGTATAGGTATATAGGCAGGGGGAAAAAACGAGTTGTATGTAAACATATGCTTGAAGTTAAGCCGATAATTTTTGGAACTTTCTTAAAGTAAGGCTTATATACACAGATCTGCTAATCTCTAAAAACGTAGTTTAGGAAAAACGCTTCTTTCTCTCCCTCTCTCTTTTTTAAACATTTTCCGTTGGTCATACTCAAGCAATTTTAATCTTTCAACTCTTTGAAAACTTTTATTCTAAAAGAAAAAGTCACATAAATTCGTCAGTTAGTGTCAAAATCCTAGTTTCTGAAGAGTTCTTAAAATTTATAACTTGATGTCATCTCATTGAATGTCTGAATGCATATATTCATCATGTAGCGAGATTTTCTTCCAGGGCATGAAACATAGGTCGACGATCACTTGTCTTATACGAATTTCTCTTCACACTAATTTTCCTTACAAAAAAATGGGGAGGAAAGTTAGACTGCACAGATAATGTGCAACGTAACAAATGAATGGGGAACAAGTGATTTAGGTTCAGTTAGGGGATTCTCAGAAATAAAACTATAGTTATTGGCGTCTTGCTTTACAACAATTTAATTCGAAATTATTCCACCCATTCTACCCGCTTGGTCGCATTTTGCCCTCTTGTTGCACGTGGTTGAAAAGTACATGGTCCCAATTTGGCTTATATACAAATTTCAAATTTTGGGTAAATTTTTAAGGAAAAAATTAACTCTCACGGTTTATTCACGCCCCCCCCCCCTTTTAATGTACACATTTCAAATGTAATACTTTTATAATTTTTTTAAATTCTTACTTCCTGAATTATAAGTGATAATTTGAAGAAATAAATTCGTAAAAAAAAATTAGTATTTGCAAGAGAGGTTAGATTCTTTTCCAAATAGGTGAATTCAGGCCACCCATCCGGTATAGTGGTTAGTGACGCTGACTGCGGTGCCGTAGGCCCTGGGCTCGAATCCCGGAGAAGGCATGCATGTTTGTGTTGTAAACACTTGTGTGGTGCACGGTGTTTATAAATGTTTTCAATAAAAAAAAATTATACATGAACAAACACACATACACAAAATAACCCGTTTATATATATATTAGGAGTATTTCTTTTGAGTTCACTTCTGAGATTATCACCTTTTTTCAACAACGGTATATGCATCGCCGTGTCTATTTCATTTTAATCATCATGGCGAAAAAAGTGAAAATAGTACTTTTTTTTATTAAAATGGAAACATTTTTTTTAAAATTCGCAATCGTTTTTTTTAAAAATATAGTGAAAAGTTTGTATTGTACATTCAGATATTATCAATTATATAGTAAAATATAAATTTTAGCGTATTTGCTTGCATTTAAGATCTAACATGAATTTTTAAATGGAATTAGGCTTAGCAGGGAAATTCGCCCGGTCCCGTGCATGTTTATACTCTCTGAAGACGTGGGCTTAGGAAACACTTCTTTATCCTTTCGCCGGTCCTAAAGAATTTTAAGTAATACAACATTTTTTTTTTTTTTTTTTTTTTTTGCATCACTCAATTTAAAAACATTTTCAACCATCCAAGTACCTAGAAAAACGGAGTCACTAAGGCGTGAAAGCTAAATTTTGGCTTTGTAACCTGGACAGAAGAAACCCTATATAAAAAAAATCAAGATTGAATTTCTCTCTCCTTCCTGATCTTGTTTATACTTAATAGCTTAGGACCGAAGTTCTCAAATATCCTTCTCTTCCCCTTTCTTAGTCGGTATATGTATATGAAAGTGTGGACATGATACATGATTATGTGTTAATGGTATTATAATGTGAGTGGACTTTTTAGGGGTAGCAATTTGTAGTATTTTACTCTTTATTTTCTTAGTATTCTAAGGCTATTCTATGTATTCTAGAATTCTTAGATATCCAGATAATATTTTACTTTTAAGGGACAGGGTATTTTCTACTCAGCTTATTGAGTTCTTACGCATTCCTAGCCAAATGATAACAGTGAGAAGATAAATACCATATTTATTCGGATCTGAGCCCACTTTCCCCCCCCCCCCAATGTTAGTGCTACTGAAAATCGCACGTGGCTTAGATTTGAAGGCCGAAAAACTCTTTGGAGGGGGGAAATTGATCCTGATACTGAGCAATTACAGGTTCATAGGTCGCCCATCCGGTATAGTGGTTAGCGACGCTGACTGCTGTGCCGTAAGGCCTGGGTTTGAATCCCGGAGACGGCATGGATATTTGTAAATGTATAGTGCCTTCGCGGCATGGGGGTACTCTAAATAGCCATCGAGCCGTAAGTCTCTCGGGAGGTTGGTGGAAGGGGAAAAGATATGGGAGGCCCTTGACCACTCCCAGGGTATTCTCGCTCAAAACTAGGGTGGAAACTGAGCCAAATCGTACTTTCACCTTACTGATGCTTAAAGCTACAACTAACGGCAGGTGTACAATCTAGCCCGATGCCATGATGAATTTCGTGGGCCTCGATCTGACTGCGTCAGACAGGTGTCATTAGCAACAACAACAACAGATTCATGTAAACATTTAAAAAATTTTAATACTGGCAAAATAAATTGATTATTAATTTTTTATTAGTTCTCCTTTTAATTATTTTTATTTTCGTAAATATCAGTTATTAATAAACCGTTTTGCACTATTTTTTAAAATTTTTTCGCAAAAAGGTGTTGAGAATTTGGAATGTGGCTTTAGAATCAATGGCGGCTTAGATTCGGATAAATACGGTAATTCATTAATTTGTTTACATTTGTTTTTTTAAGGATTCTTCTTTTACAATTCCTGAGTGTACCAACAAAAACAAAATATAAGGCATATTTATTAAAGATAATTAAAAATATATAAGCCCAGTGGCTGAGTGGTTAGTGCATCGTGCTTCCACACCCACAGGTTCCGATGTTCAAACCCCGGGCTGGGCAAGGTCGACTCAGCCTTTCATCCCTTCAGTGGATCGATAAATGAGTACCAAGCTTGCTTGGGAACTTAACACTGGGGTTTCACGTCAGACTGACCACTTGACCGGAACGTCTGCTCATGCACCTTAGGGCCCAAGGTCACATATACTGAGTTGGGAACAGTAGGCCTTGCTCCTCATGGGCTGTTGAGCTACTAAGTCATGGGTGTCTAAACTATGTGGCCACTTGTGGGCCGCATTGCAAAAATAATTTATTTTTCTGGGCCGCATTGCAAAAATATTTTTTTCTGGCCCGTACATACAATATTTCTTTTAACAAATTGAAATAAAAATTAACTAAATAGTTTTAACAAAATAAAAATTAACTTATTTATATTATAATTTTCTTAAATATAAATTAGACATGAATAGGTACACATTTATTTTAAATTTGTAAAAGTTTCATTTCATTTAGTTTGGATTTCATAAAGATGGAAAAAAATCAAGTTAAAGAGATGAATGAATTTGCGTTTGTGTTGAACAAGCAAATCGATATCGGGTTCAATATACGAAGTTACAATTCTTAATGCATTTTCAATATGTTTATCAGTGATCTTTGTCCTATTTTTGTCTTTTGTATGCTCCATTCTTGGAAAATAACTGTTCACAAATATAAGTACTGCCAATGAGTGTGAAAATGAGGATATTTATCGCGGTGTAGGTAATCTTCATAAAACTCCAGTATAGAAACATTCCCAAATTTTTCTTTCAGTTTAATGTCACTTTGCAGTTCAATGCTTTCCATTTGAAGGTTTGAAGGTAATTTATTTATTTCTAGAGAAAACGGGGTTGAAAATATATTGAAATACTCTTCGTTTTTTCAAAAATCTTGAAATCTTCTTTAAAACTTTTCAATTAAATCGAAAATTATTCCAGCATATTTTGTGCATACATTTATTTTTTTTAAAATAAAAATGTGTACATTGAAATATTTTCATGATTGGCGTTTGGGCCGCATTTTAAAAGCTTTTGGGCCGCACTTTAGACAAGCATGCACTAAATTATTTAAAAATATTATAATATTAAAAAATGGTTATTCTTCTCCTTCAGCAGTTCAACAGCCTAGGGCCTTACCAAGAAGTTTTCTCCAAGTCAACCTTAAATTAGAAACAATCCTCTAATTCTTGATCCTTAGAGATCTAAATCTTTTCTCATAGAGTCAACCATATGAATTTAGGTTCATGCTTAGCCTGACTATCAATAAGCATGGGCTAAGTATCCATAGACTTAGCTGGGAAAGTTTGTCTTTTAGTGTTGTTCTCCTTCATACGGAATCCATATGATTCTTTGAATTTTGATAAAATTTCTAATGTCTAGTTTCCTAACAATATGGTAAAGTTCTAAATTTGATCTTTTATGCTGAATTTCATTTAAAGAATATGTTTCTAAAATTATGATTAATTCTTCAAATTTTAATAAGCGAGTCTAAATATTTAAATTTTGATGATTTAATTTGGCTTTGTATTGGCAAAAATTGTCTCTTTTCTAAGCTAGCTACTTGCATATAAGTAGAAGGTACAGACCAAAGCATTACCATCGGCTCTGTAAGTTGATGTTTCGATTGCATTAATGATATAACTTAGTGCCGCACACATGGGGGTCCCCGGGTCCAAATCCCCCCCCCCATAGCCCTAGAATTTTTTCCCGATTGATTATAATCCTATGTATATAGCAGGGGTTGCCAACCTTTCTGGGAAGTGTGCCACTTTCTGTTTTAAAAAAATGATGCGTGCCACTTACAACTTTTCCAACAAAACAAAAATATAAAAATATGAAAAAATGCTACTTATAAGCTTATTATGGGATTTTTACGCAAATAGCACATTTTTTAATGCAAGTCTAAGTAGTGGGTGTTTTAAAATAATATAATAAGTAAGACAAAAGTGCAAACTTAGATTTTATTGTCTATAAACTTTTTTCAGGTTCAATCAGTTAGGTATAAAATAAAAAGGAAAAACTTGAAATATTTAATTCCAAATAATTATTATAAAAAGTCAGTACTTACTGTGACTTTTGAATTTGTAGCTTTTTTACAGTCATCTATATTAGGATTAGCTTGAAGAAACTAACAAAATTAGGTTGTATTAGATGCGTATCAAGGCTAGTTTTGAGCGATCTTTTGATTTTATGTTCATATAAAAGGAAACATTTATTCACAAACATATGTTCATATAATTTTTTTTGTCTGAGACAAGCATATTTAAATAAAATTGTAAAAAAAAAGTATTTATCATTATTTGCTTCAAGTTTTTAATTTTTCAGTATGCTTTGCGGGCCACTTTTACAACTCCGCCGTGACACACTGTGGCATGCGTTCAGCGGGTTGGCCACCCCTGATATATAGTATGTAAAATTTAATTAAGTATTTTTTATTAATAATTAATTTTATTAATTAATGCTAATTATTTTTTCCATAATTAATATTTTACTCTTCTTTGTTCCCGAAAATTGACAAAATCAAAAGAATATTTTGGGCAGCGTATTGGAGCATGATACGAGAATGGTGGATATTCGACCCTGGACCCCCTTGAAAATTCCCCCTCCTTGAAAAATTCCTGTGTGCAGTACTGATCTAGCTAAATTGACTAATAAGTCCTATAAATTTAACCCTTAACCCTCAGCCACGTTTCGGCATCTGATTATCATTTCATTTAAATATAATAACTCATATAATAATTTTAAATAATTTCATTATTCTTTCCAAAGACTTTTCATTGTTTACTCCTGCTTAAACTTGACAAAATTCCTAAAACGACATATTTAAATCAAAATGCTCATTAATATAAAATCTCCTGAGACTCATCCTCCTATTTGTTTTATTGCATTTCCTTTGAGAAAATAGAGCTATAGTTTTGCAAAATAATTCATTACATACTTAAACTAAAATGGTTTTCAGAAACAAAATGAGCGATCAAATATGCTCATTCACAGTCAATATCAAACCAACATTTATTGTATTTTTGCAATTGTTACTCGAACCCTGTTTAGTTTTGGAAAATTTTTCTGTCCGCGTCTTCAGCGAGTCACTCGACAACGTTTAACTCACTGCCTTGCACGCAAACTCGTTCCGCTTTGTACAATCTCAAAGCGTGAAGCTATTAAACTGTTACGCAACGCACAAGATATGTTCTCACTTTCAGAGATATATCTTTATCATAGATTTAAGTCCTTGTCTTCGCTTATGACTTACAGGTGTTGCTTACTGTAGCTCATATGTCTTAAACGCCCTGAGGGAAAATTAAGAAATGTTTAGATATGTTCGGTGTAATGAGATTTGACGTTAACCAATAGAATGAAAGGCTTATAACACATCGTTATATGTAGTCCTTCTTTTTCTTCCGGGGTTTTTTCCCCCTTCATAATCAATAGGGCCGATTAATTAAATACAGTCGAACCCCGATTTAACAAATTTTGTGATTTAACGAATTTTTTCTTTTCCCCCGATTAAAATGAAGGCAAAACCCGGAATGAACGAATTGTTTCAACAACCGAAAAAAAATTTTCATTAATCTGAATTAGAAAAAAATTGACTTCTCTTTCAAATGGCATCCTTTTTTCCCGAAACAGAAAAAGACTTTTCCTGAAAGGAGCAAATTACGACAGAGAAAGATGCAGTCCATTATTAGATTTTACAGGTGTAGATGAGTCATGGGTGTAACTCACGGCATGAGTATTGAGTGGGACAGGAAACTCCTTTATCTTATTCCACTTCACAAAGCAAGAGATATTTTAAGAGATTTTACCGTTTTCTCTCTTTCTTGAGGGAAGTGAGGTTTATTAAAGTACGGTTTTGTAGAAAATTTTGTTTTTTAAAATTTGTGAATAAATAGCAATTCTACTGCAGAAATCAATAATGAAACTTCAAAACTGTTAAATTTTCTTCTGCTTTTCTTGGCTTGAAAACTGTGAAAACATACCTCATGCAACAGGATGCAAATGATGCAATATTTTCTGATCTGCATAAAGTCGAAAAAGAACTCTTTCGGGTCAGGAACCAAAAAGACTTTCAAACATCTATTAGTCAATATTTTAAAGTTTCCAATTAACTGGTGCATAATAATTAGCAAATAGTATTTTAAGCTGCTGAATAAAAAAGTGTCTAATTTCTGTCTATGGATATTTTTTGTGTAGTAGCTTATTATAGAATTTCTAAAAGGTAAGCGCAAAAAAAAAATTTTTTTTACCTATATATTACGAATAGCCCTTATCTAATGAATAAAATACTTCAACCCGATAAATTCATTAAATCGGGGTGTGACTGTAGTTAGAATAAATCGTGAATAGTCTTATGGTTGGGTTATCATTCTCTTTGTAACTATTTAAAAAGGTCAGCAATTAAACAATTTGTAACGGGTCTATTCGCGTACCTCCTACGTAAAGTAATAGAAAGCTGGGTGAGAGTGTTCCGTACATTATTTGCTTGATATTGAAGATTGACGATGTGTCAATTGGATATTTAAATTGGATTAGCGTCGGCTGGAAGTAGATCAACTTAGACGTATCTTAAATTATTTGGAATGTGTAGCTAAGACATTCCTAAAGTAAGTAATTAAATTTATAATTAAGTAGTACTTATATCGTCTTCCTCGCTTTTGCTCCCATAATTATTAAAAGGTGCATTTCCTAACTGGAAATGTTCAGGATTGTTAGGTTGTTGAGACTTGTAAATAAATTGTGTTTATTTTGACTAGGCTAATCTTCCTTCTATCTCTCGAACACTTATAGATGGGGTAGTCCATCTATCACAAATTGTTTCATCAACGCTGCGCTGGATGACCAGGAATTGCTCTAATTTTATTGTGTGTAACACAAATATCAAATATATATCATTTTTCCTTAGGAAAAGTGCTCCAGTAAAATATCCTTCCTTGGGTTCTTGGGTCTTTGTATGACACTGATTTAAGATATCCACTAATGGTCCACTGTGTTTGTCTACTGAACATTAATTACTCATTAAATTTGGGTAAAATGAACTAATGTCACTCTGGAGTGAAAAGCTATGGTTTATGAACGATGAATCCCGTTGTATTAAGGTTACGATAAAGAGACGAAGCCAAACATCTTAATCTCAATCTCCCACATTTTCACACAATCTCGTTTCTTTGAATACGATATTTAACTAAATTTCAAAGAGTAGTAATTTGGAATACTATTTTGGAAGCTATGGCCAGATAACTGCAAAAATATCTTCGAATTAATTAACAGGAAAATTGTCGAGGTTTAATTTGATTATCTGTTCAAAAATCACATAAAACTTTTATTCCTGTCAATAATAATAATAATATATATAATAATACGAACCTGATGAGCTTCACACTAGTCAAGAACAGAATTCTTTTGGTTGCATTCTTTTTCTAATTAGTGTATCCAGTTAATAAAAAATGATTGCTTTTTGAAAAAGTTAATTCCGTAAGTCTTGCTTTCACAAACTAGACACAAGCAGATACATTTTATGGTAGAGTTGAAAGTAAGAAATAGTCTTTATGCGTGAGGCACATAGAGACGAGTGACAATCTCAATATTGTAGAGTGCCACTGAGAATTGATCTGCGTGCTCTAATTTGCCGACCTCTGTTCTATATCATAAACATTAGTAAAAAGGGAATAATTTACTCTACTAAAACAGTTCGAAGTTGTCACAATTCATTTTCAAGAAATATTTTTAATATCAGATATTTTTCTAAAGATTCTGATGCTGAAGTTCCGTACTACAAAAAACTCAGTGGCGCAACAGCCCATGAGGGCCAAGGCCTACTGTGCCCATCTCAGTCAGTATACGTGACCATTGGGCGCTGGGGTGCATGAGCAGATGTTCCGATCAGGTGGTCAGCCTGAAGCGAAGCCCTCAGTGTTTGGTCCCCAAGTAAGCTTGGTTCTCATTTTATCGACCCACTGATGGGATGAAAGGCTGAGTCAACCTCGGACCTGTGGTGTGGAAGCGCGATGCACTAACCATTCAGCCACTGGGCTTCGTACTACAATTAATAAGTATAAAATATTGCAGTTAAATATAAACTGGTTCTTTGGATCATAGGCACGATGTTTGTTTTACTAACAAGCTCAAAGGCAACTTTGAACCGTAGATTTTATCCATTTTTGAATTAATGAGTTAGTTACAAATAACCATATTTATTTTTAAAAGAAAAATTTGGGGAGATACATTCCCCCCCCCTTTTTTTTTTTTTACCTTTTCTTTCGAGAAAACTTAAGTATCAAAATTTCCAAAGTCAGGCAAAACAAGTAATATAAAAAAGAATCTCAAGTCAATGCCTACTTAGGTCATCAAAAAATTTTTTTTATTTTAATTACTTTTTATTAAATAATTACAATTAATATAAATATGTATATACATATGACAGAATCACAATATTAAGTGACAAAATAGAGAGCGATTTTCCTTGCACTTTTCCATTTTCCTTTCTATATAGGATGTTGGACTATTATTTTTGTTTGTTACTATTTATTCTTTAATTAAATTTAATTAATGAATTAATATTTAAAAAACCTGTATTAGCATCAAGTGTCATCCACTACAAGTTTTAAAAATTGTATTTGAACTTGAGTGGATCAATAAAAAGTATTTTATTAATGATTGAAAATTTGAACAAGATATATATAATTCATAAATATGCACAAAATAGTTATAAACCTAAGATAACAAGTCAAAATAGTAAAAAGTATTAGCCACAGTAGTAGTACAGCAAACTTTTGGCCTTAGGAACCAGGATTGCAGGTTTAAACACAGTTTTGCGGCTAGCCCACCTTCACCTGCATTTGCCAATACTCTGGGTCAGTAGTGCACACAAGGGGGGTGGGTGTCCTGGGGTCCGGAAACCCCCCAAAGCCCTTGAGTTTTTTTCGATTGATGATAATCCTATATATATATATATATATATAACAAAGAATTTAATTAAGTACTTGTAATTAACAATTTATTTTATTAATTACTGCTAATTATTAATTCAATAATTTGTTTTTTACTGTTTTTTGTTAACAAAATCGACAAAATCAGAAGAATCAATTGAGGTTGTTTTGAGGTATGAATACGAGTTGGGGGACTTTTGACCATGGACTCCCCTCTTGAAAATTTTTTGTGTGCGTTACTGCTTGGGCCATAGGGAAAGTAAGGAAAATCAAGAGAAGTTTAACTGTTACAAATAAAACCACAATCTATTAATACAAACAGTAAAATTATAGCGTATAGTAATTACTAGTATATGTTAAAATCAATGCTAAAAAACTAGATGCAAAAACATACTACTTGATTACAGCAACAACCATTTTTCTCGCGATATATATATATATATATATATATATATATATATAGGGAGAGAGTGAACTAATAGTAGGAATTGAAAAAGAAGGTAAAATTGATTAAAATTAATGATATGAATAGGAATTGAATTTAACAATTGAATTCAAAATAAAACAAATTTTTATCAAACAGAAGAATATATTCCTTGTAAAAACAAAGTGTGACTTTTAGATTACTGTTGAAGAGGAATGTACAAAAAGTGTCCTTATATCTTTTTAACGCACAAGAACTTAAAAATTCTTCAAAATATTATTTTATGTCTCTCACTGGTGAAGATAAAGTGTGTTAGTTAATTCATTCAATCCAAATTTATAAATGTATGTAGAAAATTTTGGCGAATACCTCAACAAAAATGAGATCGTGCTCTGTGGAGATTTCATCTTTTTTCTTTCATTCAATCTACATTTTTACTTGGAACTGATGATTCTTTTAGAGAACCCTCCTCTCTCCCTTTCCTCTTAAAAATGCCTGTAATTAGTTTTATGGTAAACAAACGTACCAAGCTAAATTTATTTTTATGTTTATTTCATTGTTCATTTTCACGAATGAGACAACAGAAAAGGAGGCTGTTGATTTCTTTCAACTTCATTTTCTTTCCAATTTTCTTCTTCACTTGTTTATTTTTTCCTCTTGCTTTTTCCCTCCCTTTCACTGCCTTCTTCTTTTTTGCTTCATCCTCCTTTTTTGTGGCCCTACGGGCAATCAGCCATAACAGCTCAAGCGTCAACAAGGATTTGCCGGGGTAACCTGTTAACACCGAGTGGAAAGTGCGACGGAAACGGGTTCTTTAAAAAATAGGAGACGAATACCTTAACCACTGCGTTACCGCCTTCGTTGTAGCTTCCCCAAACATAATTATCTCTTCCTCTTTTTTTTTTCTCTCCCCTTCCCCACAGCAATTCTTCGAATTTCAACAGCTTCAGGCCCGAAGAGGGGGGAGGTCAGGTAAAACGGTTCCTGTGTGTATGCCTTCGACACTCTCGGCGTATCGGTAGCGTTGAAATACAAATTACAAGCGATAAACTAGTTTGTTAAGTTGTCAATGGGGGAATAACAAGGGGGGGGGTTACCTCTCCGAGTTGTGGTGATAATAATGTGGTTAATCGAATTAAGTGAGAAATCGTTGGAATGCTGAGTAATAACGTATTACGCATCATGTGTGTGAAGGAAATAGGTGGAGTAAAGCATTCCTTATTTGTCTTCTGGACCTCCCTGCTCGGTTGGTATATTTAAGAAAAGAATATTATTTATTATGAAAATTGACAGTAAAATGTTTCGAGGACAAACATCCTTTCATAATTTTTGCCAACTTTATAAGATTTATAACTAGACTCAGGGGCGGTTCTAGGGCCGGACCCCTGCCCGGGGCGGCAAACTTTAAAAGCGGCATTTGAATCAAATTTGAAAAATATTTTTTTTTTCTTACAAAAAATTTGATATATTTTTTTTATATATTATTGGGTGTGAATTTGGTATTTCATTTAACGTATCTTACTTCGTTATTTTGTACTCTGTATGTTTAATATCAGTATTCTTTTAAGTTGGAAACTTGAAGGGCACAAAGTGAGAGTACAGTAGAACGTCGTTTATCCGAATCAATTGGGACCGGACACCGTTCGGATACGCGATTGTTCGGATAACCGAAAACCGAATGCAATCCATGCAGTATATGAAACCGGACACTATAGGAGTATTGAAAATCATCACATGCGGGAAACGTGCTTGAAGTAAAAGCAAAGTAGGTGCAAAATGGCGCACTTTTACCTTTATTGTGGGAAATAATCCCTTATTTTTCACTGTACCATTGTACACCTTCGTTTTTTTTCGATGCAATATTTCTGATTCTCTTGAGCAGCAGGAGTTGAGTAGGACAGCACTCTGATTGTTGTTTGTACCACTCCATAGCTGTCTCTAACGCAAAAAATGCGTCAACATAAGACGGACGGTTCAATATTTCAAGTTTTGTCTCTATGTTCCAGACGTTGCGCTTCCGTTTTGAATTTGAAGCCGTACCAGTTCACAACTCAACAAAAGAGCGCATATACACCCCCTCCCTTGGAAAAAAATAGACCTAATATTTTTTTTCCGCGTAGATGTTTACCAAATCACACAACTGAAATTCCCCAAATATCCCTCACCTTGGGTTTTCCTGTCACTATTGGCCTCACGCAAAACAACTGTTGAGCATTGCACTGTTCGAAAACGGATCCGGACTTTGGTTCGGATATTTGACGCTCCGGATAATAAACGGTTGGATAAACGACGCTGTACTTTATATGAAATCATGAAGTGTGATATGTTTACACATCTTTAACTTTCTCCCCATCCAAGAGTGGGGTCACAACGGACATCCCTTTCACTATAGAATGTCCGGTGTCAGCTATCCGAAAGAGGGTAGTGGTAAAAAGAGTTTCTGATTGATCAAGAACCGCAAGAGAGTTTTATTTTAGTTTTGAGTGTAGTTAATATAAGTTAAAATAAACGTCTATGATCCCTACCATCAGTAAACTCTTTTTCGAAGAAATTGGCCTGCTGAAATAGGCGATTTCTTCTCTTACATTTTACTCATTTAAAATTATAACAGGTAATTATGTCCTTAATTGCGAATTCTTTTGCATTTTCTTATTATTACATTTAATATTACGCAAGAATTATTCAAATTTTATAGGTGTGTATTTATGTAAACAATTTATCTTTTTTAATTATAATTTTTTGCTTTGGAGAGAGAAGGGAGGTATTTTTCCTTTTTGTCCTGGGCGGCAAAACTCTGCTAGAGCCGGCCCTGCTAGACTTAATCTTACACTATTAAAATTCGGAGGTAAACAAACGTATCTATCTATGTATCTATGTGCGTCTATCTTCTCACGAACCGTACGACGCAGAAAGTCGCAAAAGGTACCAAAAGATCGGGAATTTTCCCCATTTATATTCCGATATTGTAATTAGTTGAAAAGATATTAATTAAAAACCTTAAAACGCCTAATGGTTTTACTCCTGCCGGTTGTTTACTTGGCGGAACTTCCGTTCCGTTTCGGCCGAGCGGTAATCTTACGTTTTCCACCATATTAAAATTGTCATCCAATTTTCGGTGTTGAAATTAGACAAAAACTCAGATAATTAAAAATCTTATTCGCAAAGAATAGAAAAACTCTCCCATTTTTATATATTTGTTTTTGGTGATATATATATATATATCCCATGTTTGTGAAAAATTCAACACTTTTATTATTAAAATATTTTAAGACACATTTATTTAAAAAAATGCACATATGTAGTTCTTAGATTTTGATATATTTTACTTATAAATTGTTATTTGATTTTGCTTTCATTTGTGTACAATATTTAACATGCGAAGGCTTTTAAAATCCTGGAAATAAAAAATAAAGGCATAAACATCTTTTGTACATGTTGTGCATTAGCTCTGAGCATGGAATTAACTCTGAAGTGTGTGTAATTTTTTTTTTATAATTATAAGATAAAGTTTTATGAAATATCGATCTCTCATTCGTTTTCTTCTATATATTCATTATGACAGTATACTGTTTAATTGTTCTACATTTGTGCAATTTTTTATGGTGTAAGCAGTTTTAAATAAACTAATTAACATTTCATAAAAGTTTCAAACTATTCGATGAATATTATATCATGCTATTCATGGAATGAAAACTTCAAAGTCTTATTTCTCCATGTTGAATTTTTGTACATATACTGTTATTCAAAACCCTAAGACTTTTTTAATAATTAAAGTATGGGTTTGAAATTTTTTATACATGTTCTGAAATGTATGTTTTGTAAAACTGTGCATAGGATTAGCTCTAACATGTGTGTGTTTAGTACTTTTTCTAAAAAACTTCAAAATCAAAATGTATGTTTTTTTTAGAAAATTTGGATGTTTAACTATAGAAAAATTAATAAAAAATTAACGAGTAGCAGCAGAAAAATACCCATGCACAGTTTTATGTAGTACATTATAAGGTACTGGGAAAAAATTTGAAAGAAAAGAGACAGATTTAAAAAAGCCTTAGAAATTTAAAAAATGTTTAAAAAAAGTTCAAAAATTTTAATTTTACAAACATTTTGCAACAAGTTTAAAATTTTATATTACTCCTTATAATATTAAATATTAATTTTTATAAAATACAATTAAAACCAAATATCAAATATTAAAAATTAAAAAAAATTGTGAAAATGGTACTATTTCGCCTTAATGGAGCGTGAGGTCTCACACAGCTTTCTACCAAAAATATTTTATTCCAAATAAATGAAACAAAACATTATATTCAGTGATAATTTTTTTCGCTTTACAGTCTTTCGCTAAAGAAAAATTCTAGTTCCACTTAAGATTAAAAGATCTTGAAATGTTCGGCCACCGGGTGCGGCTGTCCCCGCCAATTCATTCTCTGGTATGGTCCAAAGTCTTTTGAGTGGCTGCTTCGCAGCCTCCGTCTCTTCTTCTTTAAGAAGTCATCGTTGTTTCTATCTCTTGATCCTTGAGGTGCGGCTGTCCCCGCAACCTCTATCGAGTGTCTTCGAAGAAGAAAAAAAACTGATTCGCCAACTTGCGAGCTGACCTTTTAAACCCCCTGGGTGGGCCTCTTTCACGCCCAATCTCTGATTGGTGATTGGTTATTCAGGAAGAAAGTCTGTCTCGACTGAGATCATCTATGTCGCTGGACCTCGTAAATCATATGGAGTCGGCCACAATCTGCTTACCTGCTATAAACTGTCACCACGACACTGTGAATGCACTCCTTGGCCTTTCTTTCACACAATAGGCTGAAACACCTTTCTATACAAGTGAATCACGGCCGACATGTGCTAGGGAACGAAAAAATGGACAGCCGTCAAAACGTGTCCCTTCGCTGCGAAGAAAATAGCTTTTGGTGAATATATTCGACTCTGGGTGTCGGAGAAGAGAGATTGGGGTAACATCAAACAGTTAAAGAGTCCGTTCAAGATCTGTTTCACCCCAGGGCGTCAAAATTGAAAAGAGGGTTGGTAAACTGCCGTCGAACGAGGCGATGCTACATGATCATGGACTCGTGGCCAACGAGTCATGAGTTCGAGTCATTACATTGGCGTGGTGTGAAAGTCAGGAGAGTGAGGTGTCAGCTCAGGTGGTATCGTCATCATCACTCGACCGAAGCTCAGAAATACGAGAGGTCCGTTGCCAATAGTCTTCTTGTTCTTTTAGTGGGTCCTTAATCAAAAATCAAATCACCAAGCTGTTCAACAAGAAGTTGCTTTCACTGTTTTTTTTTTTTTTTTAATTTAATTCGCGACAAGCACAATGTCAGGAAACTAGAAAAAAAAATAAAAACAGTTTTTTAGCCTTTTCTGAGTACTTACCTTTCTTAGGAGTAAAATAAGGATATATATCAGAAAAAAAAAACATACCAAGCCACACACACAGAATTTGTCGGGTATTCAAAATTACTAGTCTTTCAACGACGTAAACATAACAAGTTTGACAAATGATTTCCTTTAAGTTCCGAAAAGTAGAAAAAACTTGATTGTTTACGTGTAATAGAGAATCAGGACTCAGTAGAATATGATGAAGATTCTATGAAAGAAACCACACATGGATCCTCAAAACTTGTGGGAAGGCATTTCCTGCTCTGTTCTTCGCCTTATTAATGAATGATTGCAGGCAATGTAACCTTGACGTTTTTGTGAATGAATAATATGAGCACCTTTTTTAAAGTTTTTCTTCAAGAATTCTTAAAATTCTCCATCTCTTCACTCTCTTTAAATATTTTAATGTAAACACGTCAGTTTTAAAATGTATATTACATTACGCTTTTCACATTTAAAGCTTATAAAATATATTCTTATTACGTTTTCTGTTTTAAATTTTCAAGCAAATTAATATTTCAAAAGATTTCATTGAGTTTGAATGAAAAGGGGAAAATATGAGCAAAGTCTTAAAAATTGTAATGATCGTATAGAATGTAAAAACAGTTAGAATATTTTAGCATTGACTTTATTCTATTCTCTTTTTAAATCAGAGTAAATAAAGGAATGGAGCACATACAGGGTGTCCCGAAACTCAAAGTCAAGGGGACGTGAAATGAAGGGGGGGGAGCTACCAGTTCTTCAAAAAATAAATAAAAACTCAATATCATTTCGTTTAGTGATTAGAGCATATTTTTGAAAGTGGGGAAAATTGACACCCTCCATTACGTCATTAGGTATTGTGATCACAAATTTCACAATTTTACAGTAATTTTTCCACTGATGTAACGATTTGTCCACTAACTTTTATCACTTACATAGTCGTGTTATTCATTACAGTCACAAATCGGACAAAAAATTTTTCTGGTTCTGTAAAAACGAATGTAGTTTTTTAGAGTCGGGGTTTGAGAAAAAACTGTCTCTTAACTTTAAATCTTCTTAAAAAAAACAAAAACAAAAAACAAAAACGAATTAAAAGCCAAACAATAATTGTATCGGATAGAAAAAATAGCAAGTTTTGTACTTTTTTTTTTAATCTTAACTAAAAAAAAAAAAGTGTCATCTTCTGAAATATCTTACCTAGGGTAGTTAGTGTGTTATGTTTTTTTTAATATTATGGAGAGTCAAAGTTAGTGACACCCCGACTCAAAGAAACTGAGTTAATTTTAACCAAACAATAATAATGTTTCGCTCTATTTGTGACTGTGATTAACATCTTGACTATGTAAGATCAAGTTAGTGAATATCACCGTAAAATTATAAAATTTGTGTGGCACGCTGAATCATATTGGTAGATTTGCTTGGCACGCCACAGCTAAAAGGTGTCTGATCTTATATAATCTTTATTATTCAAGACTTTTAACATAACTATGCGTGTGTTTTAATTTTAAGCAATACCTTAAATAAAATGTAATGGAAATTTTATCTGTTTCAAAATTAATGCTTGGAAACCTTATTAAATTACTTTCAAATAAATGATCAGAAATTGAATTGAAGTATTATATCATAATTTTGTATTACTTCGCTCATTTTTTTTGGGAAAGTGTTTTAGGGAGCGCATGTATCTTTTTCTGAGCTCACGAAGATGCATATTTTCTACATAAACTGTACATCATGGGTGTCTAAACTATGACCGCTTGTGGGCCGCATTGCAAAAATAATTTTTTTCTGAGCCGCACATACAATATTTTTTTATCAAATTGTAATAAAAATTAACTCTATGTAGTTTTATTAAAATAAACTAGCTTAATTTTACTATAATTTTTTTAAAATTTGAATTAGTCATGAATCGGTACACATTTATTTTAAATTTGTAAAAGTTTCGTTTCATTTAGTTTGGATTTCATTAAGATGGAAAAAATTCAAGCTAGTGAGATGAATAAATTTGCGTTTGTGTTGAACACAAGTAAATCGATATCGAATTCAATAGACGAAGTTACCATTCTTCATGTATTTTCAAGAAGTTTTGTCAGTGATCTTTGACTTATTTTTGTTTTTTTGTATGCTTCATTCTTGGAAAATAACTGTTCACAAATATAAGTACTACCAAAAGCTGAAGACATTAATAAAGTATGAGGATATGTGAAAATGAGGATATTTATCGCGGTGTAGGTTATCTTTATAAAACTCCAGTATAGAACCATTCCCAAATTTTTCTTTCAGTTGAATGTCACTTTTCAGTTCAATGCATTTCATTTGAAGATTTTAAGTTAATTTATTTATTTATTTCTAGAGAAAACGGGGTAGAGTAAATATATTGAAATACTCTTCGTTTTTTTTTTTTTTTTTTTTTTTTTTTTTTTTTGTTGAAAATCTTAAATCTTATTTCAAACTTTTCAATTAAATCGAAAATTAATGCAGCATATTTTAGGCATACATTTATCATTTTTTAATAAAAATGTGTAAATTGAAATATTTTCATAATTTGCGTTTGGGTCGCATTTTAAAAGCTTTTGGGCCGTTCTTTAGACAAGCATGCTGTGCATGCATTTTATATATTTATTTCAAAATAACTGGATTTGAAAACTTTTAATAACAACTAAGACAGATAAGGAAAAGACACTGTCTTAAAACAGTAATAAAAATTGTCACATGATTAATAAGAAAGGAAACGTTAAGAAAAATAAATAATTAGTTTTATCGCTCATCTATCGATTTGGTATTTGACAAGCCTTCCATCAGAAGGTGACAATGTAACTTTTTATTCAAAGAAATATAAGAAAAATAGTCGCCTGGTAGTGTCAGGAATAGATAAAAGAGTAGTGTTATCTTCTAGACGGGCATTAAGCTTGACATACTATCTTGATTTCTCTCAGCGCGTTTATCCGTCTTTACGGTCATTAAAAAGATTCATTATTGATAACCAGTTCAGTTGAAAGATCTTCTATTTCCTTTGCCACTTCATGGGCATGTCCTATTTTGAAGATAATGAGTAAGATGAGCTATCTCTGTTTTTTATCCGTTTTTAACGCCTTCGGAAGTTATATATGTAGCGTACCAAAACACATAGCTTGTTTTTATCTCATAAAGAATAATTCTAGATTTTCTTATTTTAATTTTTTAATACGATTATAAGATTTTTTTTAAAAATTGTTTTGTTAAATGAGTTAAAATGAAGTATTAAAAACTTTCTTAAGATTATATCTTTTTTAAAGTTAACGCGTCGAAAATCCCATTATATTGCTTCCTTTTATTAATCAAAAATTTAATTAAATGACTATAATAAATACTTTTATGTATATCAAATGTTTCTTCCCAAAGTGTACTGCAAAATGTAATTATACAAAGCTTCAAAAATAAATAAATAAAACAAGAGTATAATATTGAGTTACTTTTTTTCAAAAAATAACGGGACTCGAGGAATACTTTTCCGAAGGGAAAATGCTTTAATATGAATACTATACTTCGATATCACAATACTGCCGAGAACAATGCATAGCATATACAGTGTGCCCACTAAAGATCGTTGCTATCCCAATGATGTTTGAACAAGAGCGATAATCATGGGGTTGCGGTAGCCTAGTGGTCAAGGTATCGGATCGTAGTTGGCGTGTCATGAGTTCGAGCCCAGTACCACTAAACACCCGCTGTGTTGGGAAGCATTGCACATTAAAACTGTCAAGACCTCAAACGTCCTCCCGTTGGTGTGGTAGTTAGGAGAGGGGATGCCAGCTCAGGTGTCGTCCTCGCCACTTGACTATGGTTCAAAAGTACGAGGTCCGTCGCCAAAAGCCCTCGTGTAGCTGAACAGTGCGACGTTAATATATATATATATATTCACTCACTCATAATCATAAAAGTGGTGACTAGGTAGTATAGTAAAGTAGCCATGCGTTACATAAAGAATCTACTTACAGCGCCACCTTGTGGATAAACTTAG
Source organism: Trichonephila clavata (assembly GCA_019973975.1). Classification (NCBI taxonomy): domain Eukaryota; kingdom Metazoa; phylum Arthropoda; class Arachnida; order Araneae; family Nephilidae; genus Trichonephila; species Trichonephila clavata. The sequence goes on from BMAO01025346.1 coordinate 52,980, forward strand.
AATTAGCATTCTTATCTCAAAAACAGGACGAAATACATGAAAAAAAGTCAAAAACAAAGTCGTTCAGTATCATTGGTTTAGTAAAAAAATACACCTTTAGTAAAGTAACACTGAAAATATATAGAAGGCGTAAAACGCATATTTATTTGGGGATGAGTAGAGACTCAATAATTGTTTCAAAACTTCATCGTCCAGCAACCTTGGAGGACTAGCAAACGTTTCTTGCCGACATTATATGGACAGATGGAGCGTGCCTTGCACTTAATAATATTCACAATAAGCAGAACATCCATTTCTGTTAATTACAACCATGTTCAACATCTTCAACTTATTACAAAAAAACACATCTTGCGTACACAAAGAGCGCATGTTTGTTTGTGCAATTTTTTTAATGAAAATAGTTATAAAATGACCGTGCTCCACAAAGCATCAAGCAGGGTTCTCAGAAGTAAGTATTAATCACACATTACAGGAAGAAAAGGAAAAAAAAACATTTGAGGTTATGAAGGATTACAAATACTTACAACAAATTCACACAACTTTTTAAAAGTCCTTCAGGTGGAAATAATTTGGTGAAGATTCAAAAGCCAATTTATTATAAGTTCCTTTAAAGCCAGTCTTAGGATCTTTCGTTCTCTGACAAACTTGGAATACAAAAGAGCACATGTTCTACATTTTCCTCGCCAACAATATTACAATGACAGGAAGATGACGGAACTAAATTAAATTTTTTCAAGCAGCTTTTAAAGTTTCCATGATCAGTCACACATGTGTTTGATTCAGTTGAACAAAACTGCACTTTCCGGAAATGCGGTTCATCTATCAATCATGCTCAAAATGGTGTTCTTCAGCAACAATACACACCTGGACACGGTTTTCTTTTCCAGCTCCCCCGGTACTTGGCACGCTGGCTCAAGCCACCGTAATGCAGTTTCAAAATTCCTTGCAGTGTTGATGGAAGAATTGCATATACTCTTAGTTTGACGTATCTCCACAGAAAAAAGTCCAATGGGTTCAGGTCAGATGACCTGGCAGGTCATTAAATGCAACCACCATACCCGATGACTCATTGCTGGAATGTATCTTGAATGTACTGTGTAACACGTGATACCTTGTGTGGCGGGGCTCCGTCGTGATGGAACCATACATTCCAGAAGTCACTCAGCAACCAATCATCTAGAAAATCGGATAATACATGTTGTTGTTCTTTCTTATCCCACTTGATTAACAGAAACATCTAGATCAAGTCCATGAACCCGTGCGTTTTTAAACAATGAAGAACTGTAGCAGGACTTGAGAGAAGCTGGCTCTTGTGGAAACCAATGCAAGCCAAGATGTGGTCTGGAAAGGCTTGGGTTTTATTGCAATTCGGACAAGGAGGGTAAACTTTAAGACCATCTACATGCCGTTGAGCTCGAGTATGTCCACTGCGAAGCCTAGCAAGAGTAGTTTCATCTCGCCAACTGCTTGTCCCAAGCAAAGCAGCACCAGGGCGGTTTCCTTCATAACATTCATGTACAGGGGCCTGCCTCCAAGAGGAAATACGTAATGATAAATATCGGGATCCTGTTAACGTGCCCTCGTAAAATGCCGGACCAATCAGTCTGTTACTGAATATTCCACATCAGGCATTTATCGACTAAAGCACTTGATTTCGAACTTTCCATCAACTTTCGACCAACGCACTTTTCTCTATCTCTTCGACTACGAAAACTACATATTATTATAAATTGAAGTTTCTAGTCTTTTATATAATAGGGGATATTTATCTTAAAATATTTATCTTTCTTATTTGTCACATTAGCAGCGATGGAACATAAAAATAAAACCAAGTATAAAATTGCTTTTATATCTAAGATTTTAGGCCACTCTCAGAGGATGGAAAGGAAAACGTTACAGTTAAAGCCATTTTCTTTCCTGCATCATAGACAGTAACATTTATACACCATAAAGATTCAAGCGGACGGAAAGTTGTGAACACATTTGATACAGTAACTTGCTCAAAGGAGCCACATTATTAATGCAGGAAATAGATGTGTTGTCATAGAGGTCGATGAAACATATTTTAGTTCCTTTCTTTAAGGCAATGCTAAATATGTTATGATTTTTCGTAAAAATTGTAATTTTCTTTTTGATATATACTTGTTCCATTTCTGACTTTCTTATCTAAGTGGCTAAGTTATCTTTGACTTTCTTATCTAATTAACATATTTATTCAAACAAAATAGAGATAAGGCTGAGATATCTCTTGAGATTTAAGATGTTAACTTGAAAGAGAGAAACCTCATTCGCTTTGGTTCAATGAAAAGAATATAAAATACTATCAATTATTGATTGATCTATTCGGTGTAAAATCTAGTAGCAAATGGATAATATCGCCTTCACTTACCCAAGAAACGAATCGTCTTTACTCTGCCCCAAATCTTTCAAATTGACAATAAAATATTAATAAATTAATTCTATTTTATGTAACTTTATAACATTGTTATTTTAAAAGAAGTGTTATGGGGAGAAGTTGTGTTTTCCTTTTGTTGTCTCATGAATTCTGCAACTTAATGCTTTGAACCTTCTATTCACTATTCAAAGCTAACATTTTTCGTTACTCAAAAAGAAAAGATTCATTATGAACAGAAAATTAGGATTAATAATGATCTTGTGCTTTTTCTCAAAGAAATTTAATACATGGTATTATCTGAAATTCCATTCCGTACATAAAAATAAACTTCGAAATATTTGCATTAAATAAAAAAAAAGTTCATTAAATTCTATTATGTTTATATGCTCATCATTTAAATTTCTTTACAAATAGTATCACTTCAAATTTTACAATATCTCTAATAGTTTAATATGAAATTATATGAGTGAGAGACATTTGGTTCCAGGAACTCTAATGTCCATCTTTGAGAATTAGAGTGCCTGAAATTTACTTTTAGATTGCTCAGAGTTACGAAAAATATATAGCTGAATATAAAAATTTTATTACTATAGATAATAAATTTAAAGTTACTGCAGTTGTAGTATAATTCAAAAAATGAAATATTTACAAATAAAATTGCATTAAAAAGTCAGTCGTGGAGTGAATTCTAGCCAATCCGGGTGCATCAAAGTAGTCCGCTTGGGAAGATGAGAAATTGTTAGATAGAAAAACGAATTTACTTTGGTGTGGTTCTAGGATTCGCCGACCAGAACTATCAGCTAATTTTTTAAAAGTAGTTGAGTAAAGCTCAACCAATCATTGCGTTGATAGTATTTCGAGCAAGTTGAACTACATATCAAGAATGGAATGTTAAATAAATTTAAGAAAAATAATAATTTAAAATTTAAATTGAATTTAGATAAAAATTAATTAAAGCAGGGTCTATATGATCTAGGTCTATGGAAATTAAAATTAAAATATTTTTCAATATTTATGAATGATCTTTTGTTAGAATTGTCAATTTTATCAAAAAATTCGTTGACATTTCTCCTGATTGTAAGGATTTTACTAGATGATCTGAGCTAATTTCTCGTATACCAGCGATATGTAATAGTTTAAGTGATACTGTTTTGCTTATTCCATATCTAATTTAGCTTGAGTATGTTGTAAATTTTTAATACTTAATAGTACTACATATTTAGAATATTGCAACTCATAATCATTCAATACTTGTATATCGAAATTTTAGAAATTATTTACGTATTTGTCTTAAGAATCGCGACATTTTGATTGAGTTAAATTTATTGCAGTTTTATTGGAAGACATGACATAGTCTAGGATGAAATATATCACAAGCAAATAAGATGCTTTTTTGAGACATAATGATAAATATTTCATTTTTAAAAAGGCATAAATATACTTTTTGAAAACAGGATTGTAATAAATTTCATAAAGAAATACACGCATGTATCCAGGACATCTCTCAAGACAATTCAAAATTTCCGAAATATTAATCAAAAATAAAACACGGGCAAGCGTCAAGGTCATTTTAAGATATATATAATAAACATTAACGAGAAATATGAACCCTGAAATTTTTTAATAGAACAGAACGATATTAATCACAAATATTTGAGGAAAACAGGCCAGTAAGTTTAAAATAGAACTAGAGATTAAAAAGTCAACATAATTTTCAAAAGTTTAAGATGAAACTTCATAGGGAATATAGTTTGTAGTTAAAAACTAGCAAAAAAAATACAACTGCAAGCCAAAAATGGTACTTGTGTCAAGTATATTATGCTAAAGGTACTCACCTGTCAAGACTGTCAATGAAATATGAACAGGTCATGACCTCATTCAACAAGAACAAATTTTTATGTCCCGTTAAGCTTCAATTGCTCTTTTTTTTTTTTTTTTTTTTTTGTATTTTTAATCCCGTCATGATAATATTATTACTTTGATCTGAGAAGCAAAAGAAGAAGAACAGAGAGAGAGAGAGATAAAACTGCCTTGGAGTAAGACATTGGATGAATTTAAGAAGACTGAGAAAAAACAATTTAACAATTGAATTAAGGAAAGAGAATTCCATTGGAAGGTCAGAAAAAAAAACTATCTGTTCCGTGAGAAGTATTAAGGAATTACGAAAGTGTAATAATATTTTAAGTTTTTATTTATTTATTTTGCTACAATTTTCATTGTAGAAATTAGTAATATTTTCCTTTTAACAATGCACTCCATAAATTACTTTAACACTTTTGCTTCAAATATTTATAAGAAAACAAAATAAACTTTACTTATAGATCTTCCTTAAATAAAAAATCTCATTGCGATAAATAACCATTCTTTTCTTTGCATTTTGGTGGTACAATAAGCTTAAAAGTTGGATTTATTTACTTTATGATATTTACCTTACGTTTTTTTATCATTTATTAAAAATTCATTATAAATTGCAAAAAAATTTGCATTTCTATAATTTATTTTTCTTTTTTTTCAATGTTTGTTAAATAAACTAAATTAGAGCAGTATTCAAAACTTAATAATGCTTTTTTTCCATGAAACAAAAATATAAAAGTTTTAATTACGTTTGACTTAGTTGCAATACTCTACCTACGCAAAATAAAACTGTTTCGCAATCTGAATTCCTTTAAAGATAAATATTTCGTTGAACTCTTAAAGACGATTGAAATTAAATTTTAGATAGTCAGGAAGTTTGAATTCTGTTTGATTTTTGTATGAGATAAAATTTTTAAACTCCATTTATATTTGTGGTTAAACTACGATTTTATTAAGAAAGAGATACATTGACACCGTTTTATATCGCATTACTTTACTTTTTTCATGAATTGAGTCCCTTGACTTTAAAATACTTTTGACTTTAGTCCCTTTACTTTACAAAACAAATTTAGGATAGTTACATTTTCAATTGAAATTATAAATTACGCTGTAGATATACAAGATAAAAATAGATACATAAAAATCAAAAACATTTTTAAAAGTCATTATCTACATTTCATTTGCCTTATGTGTTATTAGAACAATTTTAAAAGTATTTTTTAAATAAACGGAGTTCTATCCCCAATCTTCATCGCCACCATTTTGCTATTCGGCATTTTTGGTAAACATGAGTGGTCGACCCTCCCCTTGTCAACCAATACTTATCTCCCCCCCCCCGCCTCCTCTTTTCACCTTTTTCTTGATCACAGTTACAAATTTAAAACAATTATTTGCATGATATTAACTAAGTTTAACAATGCAAATACTGGTTACTTTAAACTAAACTCAGTGGCGCAACAGCCCATGAGGGCCAAGACCTACTGTGCCCATTTCAGTATACGTGACCATTGGACACAGAGGTGCATGAGCAGATGTTCCGATCAGGTGGTCATTCGGAAGTGAAACCCCCAGTGTTTAGCCCCCAAGCAAGCTTGGTACTCATTTATCGACCCACTGAAGGGATGAAAAGGTTACTTTATTATTGACTAATAAATTAACCAGTATTTGCAGCTCAAATACCTGATATGACATTTTCTAGACCAAATGAAGTAACTGTGTGATGCGTCATTTTCTTCAGAATAAAGTATAATATAAAACTAAATGGAGCAAAGCAATATAGAAGCATATTTGTACTTGAGGATTACTTCAAAAATATTTATTTCCACATATTTTTTTCCCTCAGAATTAAAATAAAGCTTTGTACATCGCAATATATATATATATATATATATATATATATATATATATATATTATATATATATACACCTAAGTGTGGGAGTAGGTGTTATTTAAAATTTTTTATGACTGAATGTATTCATTTTCAAATATTTAAGCTTGCATGTTATACGCAAATGGTTTGGGGATCATCATTTATGTGTAATAATTATCTATATATTCCATTTATTTGAAATGAACACTGACGAGCCAAAACATTATGAACATCTCCACATTTTTCAATGAACTCGTTTGTATAAAGAAGACGGCACATGATAAAATGGAAATTGTATTTAACTGCTGCTGAAAAAGTAGAGAATCCTTCCCCCCCCCTACTTTTGCGAAGGTTGGAAAAAGCTGCTGATCTAAGCGAATTTGATAGATGGCAGATTGCAATGGCCCGGAACTGCGTGACCGTTAGGTCTGCGATCTGCCGTTGTTTATATTTATGCCAAAAAAAAAAAATTACGCGGTGAGAAACCATCAGTAGATGCCAAGCTGAATAACTCTCACGCATCATTAAGGAAAAATGATGTCAAGAGTGTCCCAATTGGTAACGCAAAATTGGCGCCAGACAGTGGTTCAGTTAACAGGCCATTAAATTGCAGGTCCAGGAGCCAGTGGTTCGGAACTCACACTTCATCACCTATTCGACATGAGACTAAACAGCAAAGGTCCTACTTGTGTGCCTCTGTTGACATACCGTCATTGTCAATTACTCCTACAGTTACCCCGGGAACATCGTAACTGGACCTTGGACGAATGGAAGAGAGTTGACTGGTTGGATGAATCACGATTTCTCATCCATCATGCCAATGGTCGTGTCAGTGTGTACAGTCTTCCAATGAGAACAATTGCTCTCACCATGTACAGCAGATCATATACAGGCTTGTGGTGACAGTATTGTGCTTGGAGAACGATCTCATGGGAATGGCCGTGGGATCTTTAGTTGCGGCAGAACGCACAAAGAAAGGTGTACACCCATACATGGTGTTTGTTTTTCTAACAGAAAATTGAATCTTCCAGCAAGACAATCCCCATCACAAGGTTCGAAATGTGTTGGAGTGGCTCGAAGGGCATAATTAGGAATTTTAATTAATTGATGAGTCAGGTCACCTAACTCATTGGATCTTAATTTGATAGAGCGCATTTGGGCTTTCATAGAAAGGCACCTCAGAGACAAAAAAAAAGCTAAATGTCGGAAGGTCACCTAACTCATTCAATCTTATTTTGATATAGCACATTTGGGCTTTCATAGATAGAGACAAAAATAGACCTCAGAGACAAAAAAGCTAAATGTCGGAATATCTCGACTTTGCATGACCACTGCTTAGATATTTTGAGCAACCTATTTCCAATAATCTACAAAGAATTTGTGGCATCCATGCCAAAACAAGTTACAGTTTTTTTGCAGGTCTAAGGTGGCGCAACGTGTTATTGAGTAGGTATTCATAATCTTTTGGCTCTTCAGTGTGCATTTTCGAAAAAATGTATACTGAAAATTGACGGACTGTGTGGATCGAACATCCCAAATAGTTTTGGTAATTTAAGTGAAAGAGTGTATTATCAACTAAATAAAAGAAAGAATACAGAAAGTATTATTCAAACATTTTTTATTCATATGTCTTAATATTCAATGAATTAAAGAATTATTATCTGGAAGTACATTCGCAAATATTAATACAAAATTACTTAAAAACAACAGAATAAAGTAATAAAAATATAATATTCCTCGACGCATGTTAAATCTGCCGTGGTTCAAATTCTTCCCATTCGCGTGGTGCAGCAGTTTGGAGAGGAGGTGCCCGCTTAAGTGTCGTCCTCGTCATTTGACGGTGATTGAAACTTATGAGGTTCGTACATGCCTAGCCATTTTCTTAAGTAATTTGATATGAAAAATTAGTTTAAGTAAGAAACATTTTTTATTGAATGTGGAATAAAAGTTATCAAATATGTATGTAAATATAAATAGGAGAGAGAGGGATAAAAGAGAGGGGTGAGAGAGTGATAAGAGAGGAAATAAAGAAAGAAGAGAAAGAGAGAGTGAGAAAAAAAGAGAGGGAGTGAAGACAGAGGGAGAAGAGAGAGAGAGATAAGAGTGAAAAGAGAGGGAGAAGGGGAAATAGAGAGGAGAAAAGCGAGATAGAAGAATGAAGAAAAGGGAAGTAGAGACAGTGAGAAGAGAGTGTGAGAAGAGGAAAGAGAGAGAGGAAAGAGGACATAGTGAGAAAAGAGGGAATGAGAAGACAGAGAGAAAATAGAATAAAGAGTTAAAGGGAGAGAGTGAAGAGAGAGAAGAGGTGAGAGAGTGTGAAAAGAGAGAAAAGAGAGATGTGAGAGAGGATGAAAAGAGAGAGTAAAGATAGAGATGAGAGAGAGGGAGATGAGAGAGCGTGAAGAGAGAAATAAGAGAGGGAGAGGAGAGAGTGTGAAGAGAGAGAGGAGAGAGTTTGAGGAGAGAGGGAAGAGGGAGAAGAGGTGGGAGACTGAAAGAGAGTGAGGATGGAGAGAGTGAAAATAGGTGAAAGAGAAGAAAGAGAAAGGAGAGTGAATTGTGTGAACTGAGGAGTGCACTATAATTATCCAAATTTAAAAATATTGAGAAAGAACACTTAATCAGATTGACGAAATGTTTAGGAACATATGATTCTATTTGTTAAAGTACAGCTACAAAATTTTTGTTTCCAGTTCATAGTGAACTAAGAGAAATAGTCAATTGCTTATTACAAATGTCAAACAAGAAATTCGTTAACTTTAGGGAAGTAAGTAATTGATAAGAGCTCACATTTTTAACAATTAAGATTCTAAAGAAAAGTTCACCACTGTTCTAAAAACTAACAATATTCTATTTTCTTCCAAAGTGCACATTGTTTTTACTATAATGTGTTCTATTAATTACGTATCGTATAACTGGAAAAGAGATAGTGAAAAAAAAAAATCGGAATCTCAATTACCAAAAATAAAAATCTCCGCTCAAGGCATGACTGATCATCTATTTTACGCCCAATTGCATCAACCAAGGTAAAGTTTTTGTCAACTGATATGTGAAAGTTATATATATATATCAAACTCTTTCCGAAGCACATTAAAAGGAAAACAATGCAGAAAGGAACGATGTGTATTGCTGCATGTTAAGTTTAACGGCCCTTGAAGGTATTCACTTTTCGTGGATGTTTCGAGAATGAGAGATACTCATCATTTATCATCTTCATATGACCGTAACTTAAAATTATGGGGTATATGAAGTCAATAGTTTTTAGTACAACTCTGTTGTATAAAAACGGTCTAAGTAAACTATTGCATTGAGAAAACTTTTATTTGTATTTATTTAGTGCAAATGACATTCCACTATTTTTCATACAATTTATAATCATTTCTACAAAGCTGTTCAGACATACAAGGACGAATCAAAGAGTAGAGAGAAATCGCGTAGGGGACAAAAATGCTAAATCCCTTTTTCCAAATTGTAAAAAATAAAAATTCTAATAAAAATAGTATTGGCTTTATAAAGAATGATTTTTATTGAGAAATTAACACAAACGGGTTTTTAGACAGAAAAAAAAGCAATGAGTTAAAATTACCATATTTTTATGTGAACGGATTTTCTTTTGTTGAAAATGATTCTATAAAGGCATTCACTTTTGTTGTTAATAATGATAAAATATCAATTAAATTCAACTTCATCGGAGAGTTAGTTTAGTCTTCATCTTGACAGTAATCCTGTTTACATAAAAAGTCAGCGGCCTATCCGGTATAGTGACGCTGACTGCTGTACCGTAGATCCTGGGTTCGAATCCCGGAGAAGGAATAGTTGTTTGTAAATGTATAGTGCTCTTTTGCGGTATGGTGGTACTCTAAATAGCCAAAAAGCCGTAAGTGGTTGGTGGACGAAGGAAGGTGGGAGGCCCCTCCACCCACCCCCCTAAGCTATTCTCCCTCAAAATTGGAGTGGAACTGAGCCAACTCGTACAGTCACCTGTATGGGGCTCAAAACTGCGGCTAACGACAGGCGTACATCTAGCTCCTTGCCATGATGAATTTCGTGGGCCTCAATCTGACACTGTCGAGATCAGGTGCATCAGAAAAAACAACATAAAAAATCAAGTAAATCATTTAGTGATAAAAAAAATATACACACAGATTGACAAAATAGTTTTCTTCTCACAGTATTGTTAAAATTATATGAATTACGAAAATCTCTCTCTCTCTCTATTATATATATAAATATAAATATGGAAGTGCTCAGTTCTTTTTTTTTCAAAAAAGCATCATAAATTCTTTCCAAAATATGTGTCCTATTTTCGGGTATCTGATCTACTATAAAAATCTCCGTTTACTGTTATTGTAAAACATTGCTTATCAGCGAAATCATTTGTTTTTTATCTCTTTTTCAAGCTACTTGACGTCTTATTTGTGTGAGACGGCTTGGGCTTCTGTTCTCTTGAGATCTGTGGTTTTATGTCAAGTTTTTTTCCTCTCTTTTGGGGTATCTTATCTCGACATCTTGGAAGTCTGCTTTAACTATGAGAGTAGAATTTATTCATTTTAAGTGTCATGAAAATATCTCTACTTTATCATCAAATCTTGATTCTTTTGATGAAAAATGCACTTGGTTTCACGATTAAAGGTGCTGGCATCCAGAGTCACGTGTTTCTTAGTGTCAAGTTTTGCCAATAAAAAGCACAATTTTGTATCATATTCTTTAAGTTGTAAGCTATTCCCCTAAGGATACGCTTTCATTCATTTAAGTGATTACTCTAAAAAATCAGCTTGCGTTTGTGTTGTGTAACTTGGTTAATTTATAAATTTTTAGTCTAAATTTAAAATTTTGTTAATTATATTTTCATGTTCACCATTGAGTTTTTTAGTTAGGATTTTGTATTTTGAGATTCTGCTAATTTCATATTTTGTTTTTCTAAAGAATATATATACTTCTGTTAGTAAACAATGCAACACCATGAAGGAATCATCAGAATTAAATGAAATTTAATGCACAAACGACTTGTACTAGTACAAATAAATGACGAAATTTTCAAAGAAAAAACAAAACAAAACAATATTAAGTGTCCGAAATCAGTATTTGATGTAGCCACCACGCGCTACAATAAATGCTGTTATACGAAGTGGCATGGAGTCAAACAGATTTTGAATGTCTGCTTGTGCAACAGAATTGAATATTGCTTGTATGCGCAGCAAAAGGTCGTCTTTTGAAGCTGCAAGACGCGGATCACGAGTGAGACGCCGACTGACTAAATCCCACACGTGCTCAATAGGCAACATATCCAGTGAATAAGCTGGCCAAGGAAGAAGTTGCATGTGTTGGGCTGAACAGAAGTCTCGAACAGTCTTTGCAACATGTGGGCGTGCATTATCCTGCTGAAAGATGGCTCCAGGGATGCCTTGAAGGAAGGGAACGATTTCGTGATGTAACACTTCACGGACGTACCTGTTGCTATTGAGATTACCCTCAATTCGTTGCAAATTGGATCGTCCCTGATACGAAATCACACCCCAAACCATAGCTCTGGGTGTTAGGCCACTATGTTGTTCGATAACGCACTCCGGAAGGCAGCGTTCAATGGCATAGCGTCTAACACGAATGCGGCCATCATGGTCCAACAAACTGAAGAGTGGTTCATCTGAAAACACAACTTGGTGCCAATCAGATTGCCAGGCTCTGTGCTCATGAGCCCATTGCAGACGCAGCCGTCGATGGTTTGCCGTGAGGGGGGATCTTGTATAAAGGCACCCTTGCACGCAATCCACGGTGCAACAGACGTCGACGAATTGACGAAGCCGACTTTAGTACACCTGTAGCAGTAGACCAACGTGCTGCCAACTGAATCACTGTGGAATTGTTCCGCTGCACTCGAGATCGCGCGATAGGAAAATCCTCCTTCTCGAAGGCCGATAATCCTCCCCGTTCAAATTCCGTAAGTTGTTGGAATTTCTCCTGATTTCGTCGTGGAGGCATACTTAGGTTTCACTAAATGTCCGCCAGTAACAAATAATCATTAACTCTTTTCAACGTTCAAATATAGACCTCTATTTATACGCTTTCAGTTCAGAGGGCGCTGCGCACGCCCCGCATGCGCGGTAACTCTGAAACTTTACTATTTTGCGTAACATCCAATAATTGATATTTGCTGCAAAGTTCATTTAATTCTGATGATTCCTTCATGGTGTTGCATTTTTTATACAGCAGTGTATAAACAGCAGTGTATATATATGTAGGGTCTCCTTAATTTGCGACCAAGTTTCATTCCAACTAACATGTTGTAAAACAATTTGATATTTTTCAGCATTATTTTCATTTAAACGAGTTATAAAAATTGCATATCAAATACAAAAATTCAATTTATGTTTGTATAGCTGTCTTACATAATATGAAAATGTAAAAAATTACTCTTTGTTGTACTATTACAAATAAAAATAAAACATGAATAAATTGCGTAATATAAAAATATGAAATTTCACATGTATGGCCGTAAATACTAGCTGTAAAAGAAGCTGTGTACATATACAATCGAACCTCTATATTATGAACTTCTATAATGCGAATTTTTTATAGAGAGAACTTTTTCCTGGAACCAAAAACATTTCACGATTTTCTTCTTATAAAAACCTCCCATTAGCCAAGTGCATTTTCTATATAACGAACTTTTTCTCTCATATGATTCATTTTTTATTTCTCCCTATTTTTAAAGTATTGCTGGACATTTCAATTTTTTTCTCCTTTAACACATTTTATGGTAATCAATGACCTTGACCTGGTTTTACCACATGCCTAGCTCACCGCGACCCATAAAATTCTTAACTTTTCAAACAAAAAACTCAAAATTAGCAGATTTTCTCAGTAATTAAATTTAAGGAAGCATGTGTGGTATGCTTACCATTACTGAATACAAAATAATGTACGTTTAAAAATACTTGTAGGCTTAAAATTAGAAAATATCCTTAAAATTCAATGATTTTAGTATAACATTATTTTCTTAATGTTTAAAAATACAGTGCAAAATACAGTTTGAAAATACAATCTTTTTCTTGTTTTTCTTGCAGTTTTTCTTTTTTTTTCTTTTTGATGGATAAGATATATAAAATAAATAGATATTAATTTACAAAAAGGAGTGAATATATTACTTATTTAATACATTGTGTTTATTAGTTAAAAATTTGTTTCATGTGGTAATAAAGTATATTGAAAGATGACCCGTATATAACGAATTTTCCTTATAACGAACTTTTTTCGGGATTTAGTGGTTTCGTTAAATAGAGATCCGACTGTATGTATATGTGTGTGTGTTTATGTATGTATGCATGCATATATATATGTGTTATTGAAAATTATCCTTCATCGCTAACCATCCTGGAGTGCAATGATTTAAACTTATGATAATTTCTTACTTGGGGAATTATTCAGCTACAATTTATTATTTTAGCCCAGACTTGCTTTAATTTTACTTGTCAAGCTTGTGGTCAATCGTTAAATTTAACTTGTGGTTTTCTAGAAATTCTACAAGTGTTATGTGTATAAAAAAATCTCTTAATTAATTTTCATTAATAGAAAAATATAATTTTTTTTGTAAGTACAATGGCAGCTTTTAATATTTCTTGAAGCTATATATTTTATATAAAACAAGTAATGTAAAAAAAAGTTTAAGTCACACAATTCCTACTTAGGTCAACAAAGGAAAATTTTTATTTTAGTTACTTTTTATTAAATAGTTACAATTAATATAAATATGTACACCGGTGTCCAAAAGTTAAGCATAAATCGTAAAATGCGAAAAACATGGAGTAAATATTCGTAAAATTATTCCATATTTCTTGCGGATATTAATTGGGTGAAGAAGAAACATTGGGTTTATGCAAAACTTTTCAGTCGACTACGTCCTGCGCGAAACACCGACGCCTGTCGGAACGCGGAGAAACCGATTCACGCAGCATAGGCAATTCAGACAAGTTTCGTGCAACTGCTGTGCGAAGGAACGTTGTTAACCATCAAACAAGGTGAATGATCGCACAAAGACGCCAATTGGACATGTTTACGAAAGGAAGAATCGTTGGAATGCTGGAATCCTCACGATCACAAACCGAAGTGTCTCAAATTCTGAATGTGGACCAGTCTGTGATCTCAAGACTGTGGCAGAGGTTTCAAAGAACGGGAGATGTTACCCGACAACCAGTATCAGGTCGACCAAGAGTCACAACCCCTCGCCAAGACTGATATCTGGTAATAAGTGCGTGACGCCAGAGGGGCAGTACTGCCAGAGCACTGGGTTCGGCGCTCACAGTCGCCACAGGAATACGAATTTCAAAACAAACTGTTTACAGGAGACTCAATCATGCTGGCCTGTATGCCAGAAGACCAGCAGTTTGCATTCCTGTCACGTCTGCACATAAACGCGCTAGTTTGAACTGGAGTTTGAAACATCAACATTGGAGTAAGGGAGAGTGGGCCAATATGATGTTCAGTGACGAGTCCCGGTTTAGTCTGAGTAGTGATTCTCGGCGGGTAACGATATGGAGAGAACGTGGAACACGTTTTGAACCAAGAAACATAAAGGAAAGACATCATTTTCCATCAAGGGGAGTAATGGTATGAGCAAGCATCATGATGGACGGCCGCACAGACCTCCATTTTTTTGACACGGGGTCTGTGACTGCTCAAAGATACAGAGACGAAGTTCTTAAGCCTTATGTTCGCTTGTTTCGAGGTGCTGTCGGTCCTGACTTCATATTCATGGATGATAATGCGCCATGTCACCGAGCGGTGCTGATTGATGACTTCCTTGAAACGGAAAACATCCAGCGCATGTCGTGGCCTGCGAACTCCCCTGATTTAAATCCTATCGAGCATGCATGGAATATGCTCGGGAGACCAATTGCAGCTCTTTCGCATCCACCAAGCTCCGTTACAGAACTGAAGAGAGCTCTTCAAGAAGCTTGGAACCGTTTGAGCCCACAACTCTTTCATCATCTCATAGCAAGTATGGTAAATCGCTGTGCAGCGTACCTCTGTGACCACACGCCTTAT
The DNA here is from genome assembly GCA_019973975.1 of Trichonephila clavata. Classification (NCBI taxonomy): domain Eukaryota; kingdom Metazoa; phylum Arthropoda; class Arachnida; order Araneae; family Nephilidae; genus Trichonephila; species Trichonephila clavata. The sequence continues at coordinate 68,142 of BMAO01025346.1, forward strand.
TAAACTGCAGCATCAGTATTTTATTTAATGTTTTCTTTCATTTTTTTTAAAGTGTGAATCCTTGTTATGATCAGTTTTCTTTCAAACTGCTACTTTGGATAATAAAATTAATTATTATCATTCTTTTGATTTGCTTCCTTATTTTATAACCATTTTACACTCGCATATCACGTTTCCCACCATTCTGATTTACAGTTCCTTCTTCATTCACATAATTATCAATTATGCTTAACTTTTGGACACCAGTGTATTATGTAACTAAAGTCAATATTCAGATTCAGATTTTGTCTTTGATATTTCAATTTTATTTCAAAATCCTTTCTAGTATAGTCCAGTTCACCATTTTTATCTTTTTTCTATTCTAATCTTAAAAATAAGTTGTTACATTTTCAAGAGTTACATTGACATTCTTTGATAGACGACATTTTAAGAGTATTTTGCTCCTTTTTTTATAAACGTCATTTTAAGGCTCTTTAACAATTTTGTGTGAATCCTTGAAGCGAAACGCTGGTTGGAACTGATAGGTTCACACACACACACACACACACACACACACACACATCAAAATAACTTACTTTCTGAAGAATCACAATCTTGCGAAATGTATTTGCACAATAGAGGTATGATCAATGAAGCCTGAAGTGTCTTTCATCATTAAAAAAAATGTATAAGTACATGTTCATCGAAGAAATATTTGTGATTTCACCCTGATAGCTGAGTATTTTATTTTCGCTCAATTTTTTTATGTAACTCACTTTCTCTTTCGTTCTATCTTGATTTTTATTTTACGCTTATTTACGTTGCTAGAAAGTATTTGCAAGTGATAACATAGATATATAATTGCATTCGCTCCTATCTGATGAAAAGATGCTAAAAAAAACATGATTCTTGAAACTTTTCCATCATCACAGGAAAAAAAACCATTACATTAAAAAAACCTTTTTGGACTCAAGATTCGATGCTTATTTTTATATTTTGTTTCTTATTTATGTTTTTTTTTTCTGAATCAGGTGGAAAAAATGTCAAATAGTATCATTTTTTTCTTCTTTTTTTTTGACAAAAAAGGGAGAAAGAAAGAATGAAATCTAAATATTAAGACGATGTGCTTTCAAATTAGTCTAAGCTTTTTTTTCTTCTTTTAGTACAAGCTAATAAACAAATTTCTTATATATATTAATTGCTCATATAAGTATAGAATACAAACAATTTTTCCAAAACAGAAAAGTTTAAGTATTTCTTATTATTTTTCTTATTTCTTAAAGAAATGGTTGTCAGATACCTAGACATAATCAATGCGTATTAATTACAAATCATCATTATTATTATTACTATCTATTTGTCTTTAAAGCTAAATGAAATATTCTTTACCTTTCTCTCTTACACCAAAGGCGATTTTTTTTCTCCCTAAGAATCATGCTGTATAACATGTGTACTGAGGATGTGGAAAAACTCATATAATAAGAATTATTCTTATTTTATTTTATCTGTTTTTAAATAATTTTACGTGATAAAACGATGATTTTTTTTTACTTAAAAAGAATCACAATTCTGTTAGAAATTATTCATCTGTATTTACTTTAGTGAATAGTAATACAGTTGCAATAATGCATGTGTTTCAATCGAATTTGTTTATTTTCGCTTAATTGGAAAAATATAATACATTATTTAATGAAAAACAATACAGTACAGAACTTAAAACAGAAAGTTTTGTTGTTCTAGGAAGACATATTTCTTACGATTGTTTTACATAATTTTAAGGAACGGATACAAAACTCAAAGCAGTTTTTCCAAATAAAAAATTTTTTCATTGATTATAATTGTCATATTCTAACTTAACTACATACCAGAAAGAGAGCGACCTTTTCAATTAGCTATTTCTGTATGAATCTACAAAGTTTTTCTGTAAATATATACGAAATGAGTTTCTATATATAGAAATATTATTTTTAACTATATTTCTCGTAATAATATATCAGTTGGCGATAAATCTGCTATCTTTTTAAGTTTTAATAGCTTTATTAGTCATTATATTGAACATGGATATCCTGCCAATTTCCTTTACAATTATATTTCTTGTAGTTCTCAGTGAAATAATAACAGGTAATAATATTTGCATTAAATGTGTGGTTGTGTGTCGTTTTTTTTAATAATTATACAGTTACTCAAAAGATGGCGCTGAATGTTTTATAAAATTAATAATACTTTATTTTATTTTAGTATCATGTGTATGTTTTGGAAGTCCTTTTATGTTTCAATAAATTTTATATCAATATTTAAGGTTTTTCAATGTATAGTTATAGCCTTACTTTTATTTTATCATAATTTACTAATTTTATTTTTACGCGGTACTGCTAATACTGCCTTTGTATTTGGCGGGAAACATTAACCTGACTCTGTGCTCACGAAGTAAGTTTTATCATCTTCTAGTTTTATAACATTGATTTTAACTCTATAAATAAAGTAGTTTATTAAATTTTATAGTTATATATTAATAGTATTGTGTATTGTATTTAGTAATATATAACTACATTTATATAATATTTCTTCCTTTCCCTATGGCCCAGTGTACAGACAAATTACAGGTGAAGGTTGACTAGTCACAAAACTTTGTTTAAACCTGCAATCTTGGTTCCTAAGGCCAAGAGTTTTCTATTGTGCTACTGTGGCTAAAATATTTCTTACTGTCTTGACTGGTTATATTTAGGTTTATAACTATCTGCATGTATATATATATATATATATATATATATATATAATATACACTCACTTTCAAAAGTTAAGCACGGAGAGGAAAATGCTAATTTCTGGAAGCTAATCAGAATTGAAGAGGATGCAATTCGCTGCAGAGGTAGATGGAAGTATGCAAATATGTTAGGTAACAGCCAATCGTGCTTTCATGTCAAGAAATATGCAAAAAGGGCAGTCTTATAAGAAGCCAGCTTTATGAAGGGTTACAGAAGTTGATTTGTAAGTGCTGATAGAAGGTGTTTAAAACTTTCGTACAATTTGTTTTCAAGACATACGTGTTTCTATGACTTCCAGAAAACGAATAGAAGATTCTGAGTGCTGGCGAGCTGGTGTGGCGCATTGAAGCAGGACAGTCGATCGCAGATGTTGCTCTTTTCTTCGGCGTTCATCATTCTGTAATTTCACGTTTATGGAAACGATTCCAAACCACACAGACAGCTGTCTGAAGGCCCGTAGGCGGTCGCCCAAGGGTTACAACCCCCGCGGAAGATCGATATATTGCTATTGTAGCCAAGCGGAATCACAGATTGACCTCCACACATGTGACATCTATGGTTACAGCGTCCATTGGTAAGGCTATATCTGCAGCTACTGTACGGCGAAGATTACATATGAATGGACTGTATGCCCGGGTACCTCGGGTTTGTGTTCCTCTATCCGTCCAACTAAGAGGAGCATGATTAAAGTGGTGCCGGGAATATGGCAATCGGACTGTGTCTGACTGGGGCAATGTCATGTTTACTGATGAGTCAAGATTTGCTCTGGAGCCAGATGACAAGCGTATAAGGATATGGCGCAAACAAGGAACACGCAATCAGACCCAAAACATCACCGAACATCACGCATTCCGAGGCGGAAGCATTATGGTGTGGGCAGGGATTTCATTAGGATACCACACCGACCTGCACATCTTTAAACGGGGTTCTGTGATGGCTGTCTGGTATCGAGATGAAGTCCTAGAACCCATTGTGAGATTGTACGCTGCCGCAGTTGGCCCCACTTTTGTTTTAATGGACAATAACGCACGTCCCCATAGAGCTGACATCGTCGATGACTACCTGGAGAGTGAAGGGATTGCGCGTATGGCGTGGCCAGCATATTCGCCCGACCTTAATCCCATTGAAAATCTTTGGGATGCTCTAGACCGTGCTGTATCTTCACGTTTCCCACTTCCAGCCACTCTTATTGAGCTGGAAACTGCTCTACAAGAAGAATGGCGATTGCTTAATTCTGCAGTGGTTGACCACCTAATTGAAAGTATAGTCAGAAGGTGTAAACTTTGCATACAGATGAGGGGGGATCACATACCCTATTAAAGTCCTTTTTTTTCATTTTATGCTGTTTATTTTCACTTTATACATAATTCTGTTTAAGACTCCAGTATGACATTATCTGATAACTTACAAAAATTTAATATTGTTTTCATTTCTGTATATAATTATTGATTTTGTTTTATGTATAAATATATATGCTACTTTACTGCCAAATTTTGTGTTAATCAAAGCAGTATTTGTTGATTTTTTTGCATTTTACATCTTCGTGCTTAACTTTTGGAAGTGAGTGTATATATATATATATATATATATATATATATATATTTATGTGTAAAATAAGTCTCACACACAGTATTATTATGATTATATATTAAAGAAATACCGAAGCAACCGAATTATATCCAGCTAATAAAGGATCTAATCAACACAATATAACAATGTTCATTTAGCTGAAGTCTAAATTATTAAACACTACGCACTTTCATTTTTAACACAAGGAGATTCAGAAGAGTATTTCTCGATATATTCTTTACAAGGAGTATTAAAAAAGCGTCTGTTAACTAAGCGAATATCGTTCATCCTTATTTAACATATATATGTAGGAAAATTAAAGAGGATCAAATGATTTATTTTCCCCTGTAATCAAAAAAATTCAATAAAAAAGCAATTAGAATCAAAGAAAAACTTCATACTATTCAAGAATATTTTGCTCAAAAGTATAAATTTAATTAAAAGCACAAAACAAAGCAATATTTACTATTAAAAAATCCCAATTTCAAAATTGTGAAATCTTTAAAATATCAGTAAAATACGATTTTTACTATGCATCCTAACAGTATAAATTTTCATATTTATCTATAATTTTATACAAATACAGGGATTCAGTATCATCCAGTTTATGAGAAAAAGTTTTATCCTCCTGAACAAAAATTATACAGAATAGAATTAAAACGCAATCTCTACACAAAATCAAGTGCCAAAAATCGAACTAGAGAAAAATGCACAATGGTTATTGTGTTCTCCAGAGCCGTTATTGTCCTTATATATGTGTATGTTACCGTTAAAGTGGGAATTCTGTTATTTCATAGAAAAACTAGGTATTTCATGAAATAACTAAACAAGTTAGGTTTAAGTATATAAAATTATTGAAATCTACGATTGAACTAAGTATTCTATAGAATAACGATTTCTTGATCGTTAAAGTAAGAAATACGGCACTCAAACGTTCTTTGAACAGATTCCAGCTGCTTTTAGTCAAGTTTTGAGCAGCTTATAGCTGCTTTGCAATGACGTGTGTGTGTGTTTATCCTTTTCATTCCGTTGCTTTTAGGCGTAGTTTAGACGGTGCATTTCAACATTTCGGATTATTAACGAATATTTTTGCAACCTGTTTTCAAGCAATGGCTTCTGCAAGAATGGAAGTCCAACCTGTAAATAAGATAGATTTAATAGAGGAGAGATTTGAATCTTTATTTAATAAACGTGGAGAAATATAAAACAGTGCTGCACTTACCCATAAAATATCATTAACTTCGATAGCAGAAGTAAAAAGTGCTAAAACAGCACAGAAAAAAGTACCGCGTGACTATTGGTTACTCCTGCATTATGATATCCTTGAAGTCCAAGGAGTAGAAAAGTTAATTGTGACAGTAACAGATGCAAAGCATATTCCTCCCCCCCCCTTTCTTTTTTTACCTTTCTGATTAACTAATGTTAGCAATATGAGCAATAATAAATTGCATCATCTGTTATTCCTTATTATTTATCAATTAATCATCCACAATAGGGATAAAATGTATTTTTCGAGAATTTTTAGCTATTTGTGACGTATAATATATTTTTAATATTGTTTATTTTTCACTTTAATGGTTTAACATTAGTAATTTCATAGAATAACTAGGTAAAGTAGGAAATTTCCCCTCTATTTTATTCTTTAACTGACTTGTAAAATTATTTCATGAAATACCTGGTTATTCTATGCAATAGCTTAATTATACACTTTAACAGTAACATATATAAAAAATAAGGGGAAAAAGCTTATTTTTTAAAATTTGGATTTAAATCACTTAAAACAACAGAGGTTTGGTGCGTATTGTATCTTAATTTATGCATGCTCACAACATTTTAATTCACATTCGTACTTATCCTAGCGCCTCATCATTCTTGGTTTTGAAAACTTTTCTTTAATTTGTACATTATTAGATGTCTAACAGCTGTTAATAACATAAAATCAATTGAATCAATAGGAAAAAAAATTGTGAGATATGTTAAAAATACCCGAACGAGTTTCGTACAAAATAAATTGCACGTTAAAATTAAACAATTTTTCACGTAAGCTTTCTAATGCATTTCAACGCATTTTTCTCTGAGAAATTTTGCCTTCTGAACAGTTCAAACACGAATCCGACGGTACAGGCAATAAATTCTGAGGTAAATGAAGAGGCTTCTTTTTTTGCGATGAGAAACCACAGAGGGCGTGTATAAACCGAAAACGCAGCCGCCAAATGAGTTAACGAATGCCATTATAAAAGGCCCGAGACAACTTCATTTATCGCAGACTAAACCTGTTCCCTACTTTCTTTTTTCTTTCTTTTCTTTTCATTCTTAAGTTCCATCTCTCTTCTTTTCCCGGGATTCTTTTTCTTTTCCTTTTTCTTTCTTTCTTTTTTTTTTATTTATTTCTTTCTTTCTTGTTTTTGTTTCGCATCCATCTCTATTTGGTAAACGCTTCATCGGTAGGAGCGTTTCATTATAGAAAGAAAACGTGATTCCAATTCAGTTGTGTTTCAATCATCATCACAGTCATTAAGTTCCCTGAAGCAACGGGAACCCTCTTCACGTATTGCAATGAATTTGGGGTCTTGTGAGTCGTTTGAATCACCGACGGATCCCCCAACATCCCTCTCTAATGAGCATTGATTTCCAATTCTTTTTTTATCTCTCATTTCATCGCAATTTTTTATGGAGCTTTGACTGCCCTGATTTTCAAGTATTTGTTGAGCTTTATGAATTGCATTCCATGATTGTACAGAAAAATAGCTAATGTTTTAAACATTTTCCTTTGTAATTATTAATCATTAAGCTCTAAAAATATATGCGCTGGAATGCTTCCGTTCTAAGTATTTAGTCATTGATATACTACATGCTGTCAAAGAAAGCAGATATACCTAATAACATTTGTTTTACATTGCTAATATTTTCTGAAGTAATATTTTTTCTTCTGAACACTGGATTCAAAAGGTTCTGGTTCTTTCCAACTGGTGTGTACATGAATGAATAGATAGAGAGAATTTTTTTTTAAATTTCTCTAAGCAGCATTTTAATTTATAATGGTCCTGGCCTTCAGGACTCGCACGTAAATATTTTACTAGTTTACCCGCATAACGGGATACTTGCAAACGTATGTCTTGAAAGTTAACAGCTTGCATTTTTATTGTAAGATTACAACAGTATCCAATGATATCTTTCCACCAATCACAGTCTCCATCCACGGAAGTCGCGCGGATGCAAGACTTACTGTTGCCTCTTCATATAAATATCCAAGACTCAGTGGCGGATTAAGCGGGTGTCGGACCTGGCCCAGCGCTGGTAGGGGCCCCAAGCTTGATGAGTGCAAAGGCTAGCGACAAACCAACCACGCGACTTTGGAACAAGAAATGAAAAGAAAACAAAGATACAATGAAAACCTCGCTAGAAATTTATGGATATGTAAAAGAAATCCTAATGTAGAAAAACTTTTGAAAATATTTTTAACAATACCGATATCGAATGCATCAGGTGAATGATCTTTTTTAGTTTTAAAACCTGTGAAAAATAATTTAAGAAGTACTATGGGAGAAAAGAGAAATTGAATAACATGGCCATATTATATACAGAATAAAATGTTTTGGATAAAATAGATATGGTGAAAATAATTGATGAATTTGCCAAAGAGAAATCAAACTGTATAGCAAAACTGTAAGCTCTTAAGTAAGGTTTTTAATTTTTTTTATGTACAGTTCAGATTTTTCCTTTAGCCGATGAGTTTTATAATAGAAATACATTTTATTTTGAGAATTTAAAGTAAGCGACTCTTTTCACTATTTTAGTTTTTCGACTCTTAAGCCCATGGGCCTCAAACCTTTTACCGCCTCTGCCAAGACTCAGAAAAATCTTTCTCTTTGTCTCCTTGTCTTCGTCATGTGAAATGCCGCTACTGCGTAATGTAACTGCTATGTGACTTTGTTAATCGCAGTTTGTTATGTGTGTGTGTTTGTTGTTAATCGTATAAATGTCTAGAATATCAAAATATGCCTCCTCCATTCAAGAACTTGAAATAGATTGCCTTAACATGGAATAAATGAATAAATAAAATCTCCCTCTCGTCTACTATATATATATATATATATGTATATGTATATGTATATATATATATATATATATATATATATATATAATATATATATAGATATAAAAATTCGAAATATATATAAAGGGATATTAAAAAATTAATATCAATACTACATTTTATATAAGGATAACAGAGACTGCTAATAGCGGAGTTTAAACTAGTTTTAGTTGATAGCTGTCATTTTCTCATTTCTGTTGATAATACTAAGTGAAATCGAAAATATTATAATAGATAGATCTTTCGAATCTATTTTTAATTGTCGATAGGTACTTACCTAAAATTCATTTAAAGATAATTTGTAAGCTAACTCCTCGTTTTAGCCAAAGTGTTGCTAAGAAAAAGAATGACAAAATAACATTAACTACAGCTATAAAAAATTTATTTAGAAACCTATTTATATACGATTTATAATATTAACATTATAAAAAGGGGGAGGAAAACACAAATTTTTTATTACTTCTGGAAAATAGAAGGTATCGCCATCTGTGTTCAGAAAGAGGAATAAATTCGTAACAGTATAGAAATTTCAGAAATCCATGTAAACTAATAATAAAATATTTTATAACAAATGTTAAAAAAATATGTAAAATATTCAAAACTTACCTTCACTACACCGAAATAAAATCTACGAATGTAGTAGATTCTTTTAAGCCGTCTTTTCACTTTTAAAGTCTACATGTTGCCGGTTATTATTCTTGTAAATAACTGGCAGATAATTTTAAGGATTTTCACAGAAAATGTCACCTTCCTGATCAATCAAAAAATAATGCACTACTTCTTTGCAAAAAGTATTTACCTGAAAAAATTTTGTGTGTTGTTTTTGGTAACAACTGTGAATCTCAGTGATGAAATATACTATTTAAATTATTTATAAAAAGAAAAACTGTTATTTAATGTTGTAAAACAATAAAATTCTCACACAAAAAAAGATGAATTTATATCTATTTTCATCAAATATAATTTTTTTAGTAATGGATTCTTTAAGACTAGTTTTCCAGGAATTAGTCTTTTTTAGAAATAAACGGACGAATGCTTAAATTTAAAAGCATCCTTTTTTCTCTAATTTGCCATAAAACTAAAATAAAAATAGGAAAGCCTTTGTAGTTCAATTTCAAACTCTTAGTCTTCGGAACTAAGACGGGAAGATTAAACATAGTTTTAGAGTCAGCCAACCTTCCCCTGTATTTGTTTATATTATTGAGCTGAAAGAAAAAGAAATAAAAACAAGAATAAGCTTCCATAAAAATTAAAGATTTTTTTTAACACTACTAAATATACTAAAATAAGGGTCCGATGCTATATGTGTGTATATATATATATATATATATATATATATATATATATCAATGGCGCACACAAGGGGGGCCTCGGGTCCAGACCCCCCCCCCCCAAAGCCCTTGATTTTTTTCCGATTGATTTTAATCCTATGTATATAGTGCGCAAAATTTAATTAAGTATTTGTTATTAATAATTAATTTTAATTATTAATGCTAGTTATTTATTCAATAATTAATTTTTGCTGTTTTTTGTTCCTGAAAATCAACAAAATCAAAGGAATATGTTGGGTGGCGTATTGGAGCGTGATACGAGAATAGTGGACTTTCGACCCTGGACCCCCCATCCCCTTGAAAAATTTCTGTGTGCGCCACTGCGGTATGTATACATATAACTTACGTTTCATATATATGGGCAACAATATTTAATACACACATTCTGCAGAAAAGTAGCAATGCAATGATATAAAAAACAGTAAAGGAATCCTCTTTTTAAAATCTTATATCTCTAATACCACGTAAAAATAGAGTATATTGAGTTACCAGTATTACCATTTTTATCTTTTTTGTACCTGTGTGCGCATAATTATTTTGAATAATTGTTACCTATTATGAGCTTTTCAATCGATCAACTAAATCAAAATTATCGCATTTTATATTTAAAAAAATTCTTGTATTTAATTTTGTCATACTTTATAATTTCTAGCTTAATATTAATGAAAACTGGATAAGTTTTAAGTAGAAATATGTGAGGAGATGCAGAGGGATTTTAAAACATCTAATTACTTTTATTAACTATAACAATTCTAATTTGTGTGAATCGAGAATGTTTACTTACTTCGAGGTAGTCAAATGCCTTAATTCCTATGAATTTATATTACTTTAAATTAAAAAGAAGGAAAATTAATATTTAATTTAAGGTATCCGACTACTACCCTAAAACTATGAATTTTGCCAAAAACTGACATTTTTTTTATGATTTTATTTTATGGGCCATCTTATAAGCTTTATAAAAATACCAAGTTTATGATTTTCCGTTTACTACAACAAAAACTACAAGTGTTTTAGTAAAAGCAGATGCCATTACTTTAAGTTTTACTCGAAATGTGGGATTTTTTGAAAATAATCAAACGGGGTCAGTTGAGTGCTAAAAAAGTTTTGAATATAATTAACTGAAATTTTTTCTGTAAGTTCTGTATAATAGTAGAATTGTTTTAACCTTCAGATTTATCAATCACTGCTTTATTACAAAATTTACAGTCCCTTATGTGAATATAATCACAGTCTTTTTAAGCATTTTCATATAGTAACCGAGATAAAGTGCTCTAGTTTTTGTAAAAAAGAAAATATCTCTTATCCTGCAGGTCATTTCAAAATTGAATAATATAGCAATACATTAGAGTGAAAAAGTTGAAAATTTGTTCCTAAACCTTTGGTGCAGAATGAGCCGCGTTTATGCTATTTTTTGTCAATTTTTACCTATTTGTTCCAATTTTTGTAATAATAATTTCTTTTTCTCTTCTTAATTTTAACACATTTTTCTTAAAATGCTCTAAACAAATCTAAAAATAACAAAAAAATCCCCATATCTCTATTTTTTAAAAAAAAGCTGTCGCAACCAGTCGGATACCTTTAGCAAATAACGTCATATAAATTTAAATAAGGGACGTACGTACAAACAAAAATTTACCTTTTTTCTCACTAACAACTTTCTAAAACTGAACAAATACAACGTTTCAAATTCTTTAAAAAACAATCAATATTAAAGACACTTTCATACGCATTTTTCCCAATCGATCTCAGTAATGGAAACAAGCGTGGAAGCGAAGCTGTTTTGCAGGACCAATGTTATTGAAATTAAAGCTATTATTGACGTATATAACATAAGAATTATGACATGCGGTTATTATTAAAATGAAAGAAAATCATACTTAAGGACTTCTATTACAAAATAGACATGGCAATAATATAACAGGCGTGCTCTCTTTGGATTCAAATCGTATAAGCCAAAGGGACTTTTCCACAATTACAACTGAAACAAAACAGAAGTTGTATTCTATTTCTTTCTCTAACCCAAGGATATAGGAAAACTCGAGATAGAAGAATCAGAGATTGTAAGTGAATTAAAATAATTAAGGTATCCGCGCGACTACTAGCGACAACTCTTTTTTAAATAAATGGAGATATGGGGATTTTTTTGTTGTTTTTAGATTTGTTCAGTACATTTTAAGAAAAATATGTTAAAACTAAGAAGAGAAAAAGAAGTTATTATTACTAAAATTGGAAAAAATGGGTAAAAATTGACAAAAAATAACATAAACGGGTCCCATACTGTATCAAGAGTTTATGAAGAAATTTTTAATTTTTCAATTCTGATGTATTGCTATGTTATTTATTTTTGAAATGACCTTCGGGATAAGAGATATTTTAATTTTTACAAAAACTAAAGCACTTTATCTTAGTTATTATATAAAATTGCTTACAAAAACAGTGATTATATTCACATAAGGGACTGTAAATTTTGTAATAAAACAGTGAATGATCAATTTAAAGGTTAAAACACTTCTACTATTATACAGAACATACACAAAAAATTTCAGTCAATTATTTTCAAAACTTTCTTAGCAATCGGCTGGCCCCGTTTGAGCGTTTAAAAAAAAACTCGCATTTTAAAGTATGACATCTTGATTAAAGTAATGCCATCTGCGTTTACTAAAATGCTTCTACTTTTTGTTATAGTGAACGGAAAATAATAAACTTGGTATTTTTATAAAGCAAATAAGATGGCCTATAAAAAATCACAAAAAAAAAAAAAAAAATTGCCAATTTTTGGCAAAATATTCAATTTTAGGGTAGTCGGATACCTTAAGATATCAAAGAGCCACATATGCATATGCATGCTAAAGAGGAGGCAGAGCAACTCGTAGCTAACTCTGTCTCGCTCCAATTAATATTTTATATAATTATAATATATAAATAAATTTTTTATATAAAGCAACATTTTCCATCCTTTCAAAAACTATCGAATATATTTTTATTTTTGTAGCTCTATACAAGACAATCATTTCTAAAGTAAATGTAATATTGAGAATTTAACTACCAAGCTTACCGTATCCTTAATACTTTTAGTGCTTTATTCAGGAATTTCATGTTAATATAAATAAATAAAATTGACTTTGATTGTTTTTGCATATATAAATCCTATAAACAACATTTTCTTAACCCTTAAACGTGTCATAAATATGAACTTTGTTTTGGTCTCTTCTTTTGGAGAGCTTAGGTGTATTTCTTAGATATTCAAAAGTGCTCTCGAACTCTTGTATGCAAATAAATATGATTGGAAATCACTTTGAGAGTGTCGTGTGGTAATAAATTGAACATTTCCTGATTTAGAACTTCAATCAGCTTAGTAAAACAATTTAATACTGAAGTAATGGTCTTAAACCAGTTAAATTTTTAAATTTGCATGCAAATAAAAGTATATTTTACTCAATATATAATAATAAAGGAAAAAGAAGAAAAAAAAGGAAACAATTTTCAGCAGACAATTATTTTTTAACCCCTTAACTGCCACCGGCGTATATATCCGTCTCACTCAACCAGTACATTAAGTGCCCCGGACGTATCTATACGTCTTTCAGAAATACAATATTTTCTTTAAGCTGCTATCAATAAAACTATTCCGAAGGCTTTGGAATGCAATAAAATGACCTTGACAGTCTGTATGTATATGTGTGTGTCAGCAAAGGATTTACATATTTCAGAGAAAAATTTGCTTATTTCTGCATTTTCTCCCCCCACCCCCCCAATACACCTCGTATACAAGCCTATGTGAAAAACGGTGGCAATGGGGAGCGATTTACGTATTTTTTAATCGGCAGTTAAAGGATTTATAAATATAGAAGCAAAATTCAGAAAAGACGCAACCATCTATGCAAAGAGGAGAGCCGCAGTTTGCGACCCGTGCGGTAAACAGTAGAAGTTGAACTGTTTTTATTTGTATATGAACCCTTAAAGATTTTTCAAATGCTCAGAACTATCTGAAGCTGCTATCGTGTGGGCTAATGGCACCTGCACGAGTTGGTTGTCGCTTCAAGACAATGGGTAAGGAAGACTAATCAGCGTCGTAATTGATGCTCAGCCGCCGTTATTCTCTATCATTTGGGGAAACCTTAGTCCGACTTACTTTTGCCCTCCGCTTCACTTATTATTTAATGACTTTATTATTTCTTTCTCTTTCTCGATCACTGCTTCTTTCTTTAATTATCTCAGGTTCTTCGGACAAGAGGTTGTAAATAAAGGAAAAGGATGTTTCTGTATTGAAATATGACATTCCTCACAAAGAATTCTTGTGCGTTTCGATTTTTCTCTCGATTAATCGCTGCTGAAATATTCACTTAAATCACAATTTTAAAGACATCATGTTATTGTATTTTCGTCGAAATGACGCTTAAGAAATCACGATAAATTAATTAGGGGGTATTCACTCGAACAAACGGATGCGCAATTCTTTTTATTTTTGGTTTCATAGGAAATGAGTTAGTTCTCAAGTCATTGTTTATAATTTATAACGAAAATAATTCATACAACATATCACGTAAGTATTTTTCGTGTCTCATAATTGATAAAAGTTTTATTGTTTCTATTTGTTCTAAATTCACATGCGTTATTTCTTAATTATTTATTTTTTCTTTCTTAATTTCTCGTTCAACTATCTCTTTGTTAATTTAAATTCCGTGCACAAAAGATATCAATGAATCTTTTTTTTTTTCTTTTTCATCGGGTTTTAGGATTGACTAGCTTTCATGGCCCGGCGTTGCACGGGCTTTCTCTACTTTTATAAATTTTCCGTTCTCTTCACAAAATCAGCATGACCAATATTCTTTTTTGAAGTAACTTTGGCTTCTATGTTTTTTCCTCTCCTCTAAGCCCGGCGTTGCACGGGCTTATACCGAGGGTATAACTTAATTCCCATGTTAATTTCCTCCTTTTATTCTAACGCCAACACTTTAGTGTGGGTTTGATGCGTACGATGTGAGTGCATGACCCGTGAGTGCGTGTCATGGCTTTGTTGCTTAACATTTTCCCTTCTCTTCACAAATTCTCGATCCTAGTACCACTGAAGACCCGCCGTGTAGAGGAGGGTTGCACGTAAAATATGTCGAGAGCTCAAACGTCCTCCCGTTGGTGTGGTGTGGTAGTTAGGAGAGGGGGGTGCCAGCTCAGGTGTCGTCCGCGTCTTTTGACCATGGTTCAAAATTACGCGGACCGTCCCTAAAAGGCCTCGTGTTGCTGAACAGTGGGACGTTAATATTCACTCAACTTCACAAATTCAGCACTTCCAAAATTGTTTTCCGAAATTACTTTGATTTCTTTGTTTCTCACCTCTCCGCTTAGCCCGGCGTTGCACGGGCTTTTACCGAGTGAATAACTTCACCCTCATGGAAATTTCGTGTTTCCCTCAGGCTGATAGCACTTGTGTGTGCGTGCGATGTGAGTGATTTCTTTAACAATGTCATAAAAACTCCCTTTTTCGAAATGTGTTCTTGCGTTGGTGTGGTGTGGTAATTATTAAAGATGGGTGAAAGCTCATGTGTCGTCCTCGTCACTTGAGCATGGTTGAAAATTTCGAGGTCCGTCACCAAAAACCCTTGAATAGGCAAACAGTGCGAATTTAAAAATAATCCACTCACTTTCCAATTCTTTCCTTTTCCTGAGTGAATAATTTCATCCCCATGGAAATTTCGTGTTTCCCTCAGGCCGATAGCACTTGTGTGTGTGTATGCGCGCGATGTGAGTGATTTCTTTAACTATGTCATAAAAACTCCTTTTTTCGAAATTTGTTTCTGCGTTGGTGTGGTGTGGTAATTATTAAAGATGGGTGAAAGCTCAGGTGTCGTCCTCGTCACTTGAGAATGGTTGAAAATTTCGAGGTCCGTCACCAAAAAATTTTCGAATAGGCAAACAGGGTGAATTTTAAAATCACCCACTCACTTTCCAATTCTTACGTTGCAATTTTTTATTTCCCGGAAACGAAAATGTTGTCTTTTTAAAAATAGTTGTATGCTGAAAAAAAGACAGAAAGTATAAATTTTTAAAATTACAAAATTTCACTACTATTTTAATTCTTGGAGTAAAATTGTGAGGATTTTTTGAAATATTCGACTCGGGGAAAAAAGTTTCATGCAATTACCTTTATAAATGAAGAAATTATTAAATGATTGATTTAAGTATTTTGAGTGTTTTATTAAAATTTGTTCAAAAAAGTTTTTGGCTTTTTTTTAAAATTACTGATTCTAAAAGTTTTAAATTGAAAATTTCGAAGTCCGTCGCCAAAAAACTCTGGAGTAGGTGAACAGTGCGACTTTTTAAAAATCCCTCACTCACATTTCAATTCTTTCGTTGCAATTTTTTAGGCCCCGGAAACGAAAATGTAGCTTTTTTAAAAATAGTTGTATGTTGAAAAAAGACAGAGAAGTAGAAATTTTTAAAATTACAAAATTTCACTACTATTTTAAATCTTGAAGTAAAATTGTGAGGATTTTTTGAAATGTTTGAAGACACGGAAAAATAGTTTCATGCAATTATCTTTACGAATGAAGAATTTATTAAATGATTGATGTAAGTATTTTGAGTGTTTTATTAAAATTCGTTCAAATAAGTTTTCGGCTTTTTATTTTTTAAATCACTGATTCTGAAAGTTTTAAAAATCATTTTTATTTAAACGTAACGATATTGATTCATATGAGAAAAAATCTTAAAATATGCAAAACATCATTGTTTTGTAAAAAAAAAAAGTTGTTTTTTTCCTATAAAATTCTTTAAAGAAATATAGTTTTTGGCATTTTATTTTTTTAATCATTGATTCTAAATGATCAATGACTTTTTTAAAAATCTTCATTTAAATGCATCGATATTTATTTATTTTAGAAGAAATCATAAAATAGGCAAAGTATTATTATTTTGAAAAAAAAATCCGAATCGTGACAAATAAATGATGTTTGGTATTTAATTTATTCAAGCACTGATATTAAAAAAGCAGTAATGCGTTTTAATTTTTAAAAAATTTCACTGAAAAAAACATTCAAAAAGAAAATAATACTATTTGATAAAAACATTTAATTTTTTAAATTTTAATTTTATAGTTTTTCATTCCACTCTGTGTTAAAATTATTTAAACACGTATCTGCGAAAAAAAGTATATTATAAAAAACTAACTTATTAATTATTTTCTAATAAAATTGATTAAAATTGCTCATTTAGCAATTAATTGTGACATACCATTTGCTTACATAATGGCAGCACTGAAAATGAAGTAAATTTCAGATCAGTGGGGATGCAGCAAGTGAATTCAATCATTGAAGAAGAGAGAATTAAAATATATTTCAGAATATTTCCTTCTTGTGTGTAATGATGTGTGGCGACGCAATGTCCAGTAGGAGAAAAAATTTAAGACAAGTATGAAAAAAGGCGACCGGCGGGTTTCTGCGAAGCGGACATCCTCCTTCGCATTGACCGCGCACGACAGTGCTGCAGTTATAGTCTTGAGTGTAGCGGGAGCTCTGAGCACTCTGCCACCAGACAGTTAACCATTGTTTGGCTAAATGTAAAATCGCGTATTTTAAATTATTTTAAAAAATCATTACCTTTATTTTAAGGGCGTAATTTTTACGTTAATGCTCTCAAACATCACCAACTATTTGCAAAAATAACGTACTTTGAAATAAAAAATGTACAAATTACTACTTTTTAATTTATTTCTCAGAAAAAAACATAAGTTTACGAAAATCACAAAATGTTTTTTAAAATCCGTAATTTTGAAGCAATTTTTTCAATCTTCGTATATGTTACGGATAATATTACTGTACACACGGAAAAAAGGTTTTGTGAGATTATAAATGACGAAGTTATTCAATGTGAAGTAAAAATCAAGACTACTTTTTAAAAATTCTTTAAAAAAAAAGTTTTGGAAATTTTATTTTTTAAATGAATGGATCTAAAAGAGAAAGGCTTGAAGTTAATTAGTGTAGAATATCGATTTAATAACACGAAAAGTAATTCATACCCAACGATTTAGAAATAATTTTCATAAAAACGCATCTGTTTTAACACTATTTTAAAAAATTCGAAAAAAAATGGAAAATATCGTTATTTCACAAAAAAAATTATACCGTGTCGTGGCGAAATAAATGATCTTTCCGATTCTGTAATTATTTTTTGTCTCATTTCGACACCGAAAATTAGATGACAATTTTAATATGGTGGAAAACGTAAGATTACCGCTCGGCCGAAACGGAAGGGAAGTTCCGCCAAGTAAACAACCGGCAGGAGTAAAACAATTAGGCGTTTTAAGGTTTTTAATTAATATCTTTTCAACTAATTACAATATCGGAATATAAATGGGCAATACGGCTTCCCCGGAAAATTCCCGATCTTTTGGTACCTTCCGCGACTTTCTGCGTGGTGCTGTTCGTGAGAAGATAGACGCACATAGATAGATAGATAGATAGATAGATAGATAGATAGATAGATACGTTTGTTTACCTTCGAATTTTAATAGTGTAAGACTAGCTTTCATGGCCCGGCGTTGCACGGGCTTTTACCGAGTGCATACATATGTGCATTGATAAAAAAAACGTACAAAATGACAAATGAAATTCATAAAGTGTCTTTTTTGAAACTAAATTTTTAAAAAAAATAAAGATAATCAGTTTTATAATATTTTTTAAAAATATATGGCTAACTATGTTTTGCTCATTATTTTACATATGTGTATAAAATGTTTCACATATTCAAGAAATATTTTTTATAAGAATTCATAAAATTATTGGTAATGAATTCAGTGGTATGAAATTTTTTCTAACAGTTAAAAAAAACATGATAAATGAAATTGATAATAACAGTATCCATTTATTTAATTTTTGTAACATTTAAAACTACCTTTGTATTGGAAAAAAAATTGTGTGGAACCATTAGCCTGTGCATTAAATATTATATTTAAAGCACAGTTTCCAGAGTGAGGGGCGAGGACCTGGTTCCACATTTCACTCCACAATACACAAAATAAGTGTTTACATAAAGAACTGTTTTAATAGTTAATTATGTGTACACTTATCTTGCATTATTAATGTCTACATTTTTAAATTTTCAAGGGTACCAGCACATCATACATTTTAAAAAAGAAATTGACTTTTGCAATTGCAGTTTTAAGAAATTGCGCATATTTTTCAGAATCAAAAATTTATCTTTTTAAATTTCAGACTACCCTTTTTTTTTTAAAGAAAAAAAGTAAAGATTATCAGTTTTATTATGTTTTTCAAAGATAATATGCAGGTATTTAATTCAAAAACTTGTTAATTATATTTTTTTCATTATTTTATACATGTAAAATATTTTTCACATGCAAGAAATACTTTTATATGTGATACATAAATGAAAAAAAGTATTACAAAATTACATTATGTTTCATAAAACGAAGGAAAAAATATTTTGAAGTTAAAATAACTTTCGTAACTTTAAAGAATGCTTGAAGTATAATTACACTGTAAACATTACATGGAAAATATGGGTTCAACACATCAAAAAATTTCATACAACTATTAATGATTTATAATTTTAGAAATAACATTTTGTAACATTTATAACTACCTTTCTATTCGAAAAAAAAATTGTGTGGAACCATTAGGCTGTGCATTGAATATTATATTTAAAGCACAGTTTCCAGAGTGAGGGCGAGGACCTGTTCCACGTGTCACTCCACAGTACGCAAAATAAGTGTTTACATTAAAAACTGTTTTAATAGTTGATTATGTATACACTTATCTTGCATTATTAATGCCTACATTTTTAAATTTTTAAGGGTACCAGCACATCATACACTTTAAAAAAAGAAATTGACTTTTTGATTGCAATTTAAGAAATAGATTACATAAAAAACTGTTTTAATAGTTGATTATGTATACATTTATCTTGCATTATTAATGCCTACATTTTTTAATGTAAAACTGCTTTAATAGTTGATTATGCATACACTTATCTTGCATTATTGCCTACATTTTTAAATTTTTAAGGGTATCAGAGCACATCAGACACTTTAAAAAAGAAATTGACTTTTTGATTGCAGTTTTAAGAAAATAGAGTGAGGGGCAAGGACCCTGTTTCACATGTCACTCCACAGTATGCAAAATAAGTGTTTACATAAAAAACTGCACATGTCACTCCACAGTATGCAAAATAAGTGTTTACATAAAAAACTGTTTTAATAGTCGACTATGTATACACTTATCTTACATTATTAATGCCTACATGTTTAAATTTTCAAGGGAACCAATATTTTGAAATTAAAATAGCTTTCATAATGTATTACACCGTCAACGATACACGGAAAGTTGGGGCTCAACAAACCACAAAATTTCATGCAAATATTAATGATTTATAATTTCGGAAATTAAAAGAACATTGATAAAGAAAAAGTGACATTTTTATTAATATGATATGTATGTGTGTTATAAAACCAACTGAAGAATACTCTCATAATATCCAAAATGCTTTCCAATGAACACCAAAAATCTATTTTATGCACCACGTCATCCGTCAACAATACACAGAAACTGTGTTAGATAAAAAAAGCAAAAAAGTAAGTACCATCCATCAACAATACACAGAAACTTGGGGTAAAACACACCACAAGGTCCATGAACCATTGTAGATTGGACAACTTAATGCATTTGAGAATCAAGGGCATCTTACACTCTAACGTATCACAAAAGCTTAAAGTAAAACTTCACGGAAAACAACATTTTTTGTAAAAACTCTATTTGAACCATTTAATTTCCCTTGTTTCTTCGTGTCGTTTACCAAAACGCGAACGTAATGCATGGATGTAGCTCTTGAGAAGGCAACATACAACATCCCATGAGAAAATACTGGCTGGGGCAAATATATTCCTACTTTTTGAAGAGTCTGTCCCTGAGATTTATTAATGGTCATAGCAAAACCAAGCCGAACTGGAAACTGTCGCCTTTGAAGTTGGAAAGGTAGATTGCTGTCAGAAGGATGAAGCGTAATTCTCGGAATAAAGGCACGTGAGCCTTTTGTATGCCCAGTCAAAATTTCAGCATCTATTACATTGGGCATCAGTTTCCGAATAATCAAACGCGTTCCATTACACAGTCCTGCAGATGGATTTAAGTTCCTGAGCAACATAATCACGGCTCCTACTTTCAAATTAAGTATGTGTGGTGGCATTCCAGAAGGAGTTATTCCGTTGATGAAATCCAGTTGAAAATTGTTCTGTTCTTCTTGATCTTCAGAAATAATGCTGTCTGTGCTGAAATATGTAACATTCTGGCCTGGAAATCTTGCTAAAACTTGTTCGTTGATTTTCAGAGAATCCTCATTCTTGGGGCATAAAATAGCCTTTCCCGACAGATTTTCCATATCAAAAACAGATGATCCAAAAATGTCATCAACAATGGACTCCTTCACGACACATTCTTCGGGAATTTCCACAATATCTTCTCCTAATTGGCAGTCATTCTTCAAAGTTCCATTGCCGAGATGCAGAAGCCAACTTGCAAAATCCTGTTCATGGGGTTCAGTTCTCATATTCCTAAAGAGTGAAAATTGCTTGAATGAGCTCCAAAGAGGTGAATTCTTCAAGCAAGTCTCAACAATTGCTGTTCTATTAGCATGTACTGCAACAGGTAAAATCTGTCGCCAGTCACCACCAAGAACAAAAACCTTGCCTCCAAACGGTACGTCTAAGTCCATCAGATCTCTGAAAAGCCTGTCAACTGCACTCAAAGCATGATGAGGAGTCATAGTGCACTCATCCCAGATAATAATCTTCGCCGCCTTAAGAAATTTCCCCTCTTCAGTGTTATGACGAACACCACATGATGAATTATCCAGAATGGGACCGGTAACTTGAATCTTGAATGCGCTGTTCTGCCGCCTTCCAAAATTATAGCTGAAATTCCAGTCCATGAAACAGGAACAACAATTTCCCCCAATCCTCTTACTGAATGAATTATGGCATTGAATAAAAAACTTTTGCCGGACCCAGCAAAAGCATTCACACAAAATGCCTTAGATGAAGCCTCGTCAACATCTTGGATTGCAAGAATACAGCATCACCTGTGTAATGCTTCTTTTCCGTTTAGGCATTGCAGATGAAAAACAATCAAAACAAAGCGGGGGGAAAAAACTATTTAAAACTTTAGAGCTAGACCTGATTTACAAATTGAATTAATACGATGCAATGATTTTCAACATTAAAACATGCTAAATAAATTACTACAAAATAAAGTTTCAAGCACCTATTTTTACTTTTAAGAAAGACATATACAAAAACAATTTAAAGTTTATCACTGATCTAATATTATGCAAATAAATACGTTACGTTTGAAGAATTACTTTGAAAATCTACAACAAAATTAAAATAGAAACAATCAAACAAAGTAAAAATATTAATTAAAACTTAACAGCTTAACTTTTAAAAAAGACACATACAAAATGAATTTAAAGTTTTGCACTATACTCTACAAATAAATACGTTAGGTTTGAGTAATTCCTTTGAAAATCGACAACTAAACTAAAACAGAAACAATCAAACAAAGTAAAAATATTAATTAAAACTTAAAAAAAGAGAGAACTTATCTTTTTTTCTTTGTCCAAGAAATGCTAAAAAATGTTTTAGCTTTTTTTTCTTTGCCCAGAGAAATTCAAAAATATTTTAGAAATGGCGGTAAGCCAGAGCAGCCAGATTCACGATTGTCACATAACGATATTCACATAACGATTGAAAAATTTCGATTCACGATTACATTTAAATGTATTGTAAAAAATTTATTGATTTTTGATATTTAAAAAAAAAAATTAATAATAAAGAATATATAATATGAACATAGGTTTTTTTTTGCCTAAGGAATTTATGTCTATTTAACTGACTATTTCCGGGGGAAAAAATTAAAAATCAGAAAAAAACCTTTTTCAAGGGAAAAAAAAAATACGGATATAATTTCGGGTTCATGGGTTTCTGGGAACCCTCAGACCCTTATCTGGCTAGAAAAAGTTCTGTATAGGTCTTGGTTAAGTTGCATTTTTATGCTGGATAGTATGGAGCTTAGCAATTGGATGAGTGGCGATCAGGCCGGTAGGCGGGGCTTCGAGGCGATGATCTTTGGCGGCTCGGTTTTGGAATCTGGTGGAAGAGAGAGTGTCTTCCAATTTGGATGTAGTAGTGATGAGGATATTGGCTCAAAAAAGGCTGCCCATGGGGGTCTGAGTGTGTGTAATGATGTGTGGCGACGCAATGTCCAGTAGGAGAAAAAATTTAAGACAAGTATGAAAAAAACGACCGGCGGGTTTCTACGAGGCGGACATCATCCTTCACATTGACTGCGCACGGCAGTGCTGCAGTTATAGTCTTGAGTGTAGCGGGAGCTCTCAGCACTCCGCCACCAGACAGCTAACCAATGTTTGGCTAAATGTAAAATCGCCTATTTTAAATTATTTTAAAAAATCATTACCTTTATTTTAAGGGCGTAATTTTTACGTTAATGCTCTCAAACATCACCAACTATTTGCAAAAATAACGTACTTTGAAATAAAAAATGTACAAATTACTACTTTTTAATTTATTTCTCAGAAAAAAACATAAGTTTACGAAAATCACAAAATGTTTTTTAAAATCCGTAATTTTGAAGCAATTTTTTCAATCTTCGTATATGTTACGGATAATATTACTGTACACACGGAAAAAAGGTTTTGTGAGATTATCTTCATAAATGACGAAGTTATTCAATGTGAAGTAAAAATTAAGACTACTTTTTAAAAATTCTATAAAAAAAAAGTTTTGGGAATTTTATTTTTTAAATGAATGGATCTAAAAGAGAAAGGCTTGAAGTTAATTAGTGTAGAATATCGATTTAATAACACGAAAAGTAATTCATACCCAACGATTTAGAAATAATTTTCATAAAAACGCATCAGTTTTAACACTATTTTAAAAAATTCGAAAAAAATAGAAAATATCGTTATTTTACAAAAAAAATTACACCGTGTTGTGGCGAAATAAATGATCTTTCCGATTCTGTAATTATTTTTTGTCTCATTTCGACACCGAAAATTAGATGACAATTTTAATATGGTGGAAAACGTAAGATTACCGCTCGGCCGAAACGGAAGGGAAGTTCCGCCAAGTAAGCAACCGGCAGGAGTAAAACAATTCGGCGTTTTAAGGTTTTTAATTAATATCTTTTTAACTAATTACAATATCGGAATATAAATAGGCAATACGGCTTCCCCGGAAAATTCCCGATCTCTTGGTACCTTCCGCGACTTTCTGCGTGGTGCTGTTCGTGAGAAGATAGACGCACATAGATAGATAGATAGATAGATACATAGATACGTTTGTTTACCTTCGAATTTTAATAGTGTAAGATATATCTTGGTTCCTAAGACCAAGAGTTTGCTATTGTACTAAAGTGGCTAATATTTTTTACTGTCTTGACTGGTAATATCTTGCCATGGGGATGAAATTATTCACTCAGGAAAAGGAAAGAATTGGAAAGTGAAGTGGGTGATTTTTAAATTCGAACTGTTTGCCTATTCAAGGGTTTTTGGTGACGGACCTCGAAATTTTCAACCATGCTCAAGTGACGAGGACGACACCTGAGCATTCACCCATCTTTAAGAATTACCACACCACACCAACGCAAGAACAAATTTCGAAAAAGGGAGTTTTTATGACATAGTTAAAGAAATCACTCAGATCGTGCGCACACACACAAGTGCTATCGGCCTGAGGGAAACATGAAATTTCCATGGGGATGAAGTTATTCACTCAGGAAAAGAAAAGAATGGAAAGTGAGTGGGTGATTTTTTAAATTCGCACTGTTTGCCTATTCAAGGGTTTTTGGTGACGGACCTCGAAATTTTCAACCATGCTCAAGTGACGAGGACGACACCTGAGCATTCACCCATCTTTAAGAATTACCACACCACACCAACGCAAGAACAAATTTCGAAAAAGGGAGTTTTTATGACATTGTTAAAGAAATCACTCACATCGCACGCACACACACACAGGTGCTATCGGCCTGAGGGAAACACGAAATTTCCATGAGGGTGAAGTTATTCACTCGGTAAAAGCCCGTGCAACGCCGGGCTAAGCGGAGAGGAAAGAATCAAAGAAATCAAATTAATTTCGGAAAATAATATTGGAAGTGCTGAATTTGTGAAGATTGAGCGAATATTAACGTCCCACTGTTCAGCTACACGAGGCCTTTTGGGGACGGTCCACGTAATTTTGAACCATGGTCAAGTGACGCGGATGACACCTGAGCTGGCACCCCTTCTCCTAACTACCACACCACACCAACGGGAGGACGTTTGAGCTCTCGACATATTTTACGTGCATCCCACCCCTACACGGCGGGTCTTCAGTGGTACTAGGATCGAGAAATCGTGAAGAGAAGGGAAAAATGTTAAGCAACAAAGCCATGACACGCACTCATGGTTCATGCACTCACATCGTACGCGTCAAAACCCACACCAAAGTGTTGGCGTTAGAATAAAAGGAGGAAATTAACGTGGGAATTAAGTTATACCCTCGGTATAAGCCCGTGCAACGCCGGCTTAGAGGAGAGGAAAAAACATAGAAGCCAAAGGTACTTCGAAAAA
>BMAO01025347.1:0-26796 GCA_019973975.1 Trichonephila clavata
ACCTCAGTATCTAAAATGTAAATATTGTTAGTGTGTAACTTGTTTTGTAGAATGTAGGCCGCATGACGGCAAGTTCAGTCATATTAAATATTACTATATTCAAAATTGTGTCTTCGTTGAGTAATATGGACTGATCAATTTCTATGGATACTGCACACTCATTCGTTTCATTCGCTAAGAACATTTCGTTTAGGTTCTTAATTCTTTACATTGGTGCATCGGCAGGAATACGTTTCACTGCATGTTGGGGTGAGTACTTTTGTTTAGTCTCACTTGAATTTGATATTCGTTTAGTTAGCTTATTTTATCATATTTGAAATTTAGTTTGTTCGTAACTGTCGGTATTTGGAAGTTGCTCTGGTATGTTTTGTTTACTTGTATACAGATTGTTAAACTGGATTTTGTTTGAATGTGTTGAAATTTATACTAAGTTGGATTTAGAATTGGTGTTATTATTTGTATATTTGTTTTGAAATTATAGTGTTTTGTTTAAAATGGATGCAGCAAATCAGGCTTTATTAGAAAGAGCAAAAAGGGCTCGATCTGTTTCGAGGTCCCTCGTGACGAAACAAATTAATAAATTAGAAAACGAAATAAACAATTCAGCCGATAAAACAAACAGTGCATGAGATTTACGTGCAATTAATTTCTAAATATGAGGAGCTGAGTACACTCGATAAGGAAGTTGAGAGTTAATAAATATTGAAAGTCTAGAAGACGAAATATTAACTCGCGAAGAATATCGAGATAAATTTATAATATGAAAAATCCGTGCTGAACGTTACATAGGAACAGTTTCGAGCATTACATTTCAAAATTCGGTCGAAAATCAACCGCAAAACGTAACTCCTTTAAATAATACAGTTAGTTCCGTTTTAACAAATCAACCGCGTTTACCTAAGCTCACATTAGAATCTTTTTCGGGCAAGGATATCAGTAGTTTTCCCAGTTTTTGGCTAGATTTAAATCAGCAGTGGATGATAATTCGAATTTAAATGATGTGGACAAATTTTCCTATTTGAAATCGGTTGTCACATCTGATGCAGAATTGGCTATTCGAGGTTTAACACTAACACCGGAAAATTATGCCAAAGCAGTTAAAATTTTAGAAGATAGATTCGGCGTAAAGAACTAATTGTAGATTATCATATGAATCGTTTGTTAAATTTGTCCCCTGTCCGTAAATCGTTTGATGTAATCGCGTTAAGAAGCTATATGATCAATTAGAAATAAACATTAGGGGACTCGAATCCTTGAAATCTTCCCCGATTCTTACAGTTGTCTACTGTTTCCGATAATAGTGAAAGCTATTCCCCCTGATTTGGCATTAGAATATAATAAAAAACATAATGAAAAACAATCCCAAGTCAATGATCTAACTACATATTTGCGCGGGAAGTTGAAAGTCGCGAACGGACGGAAATTTTGTTAAAACCACATGGCTCCCACTCGTATTCCCAATAAATATTCGGAAAGAGCACCACCGATCTATCCGCAGCCAAATCGAAAGGGTCAAGGTCATTCGCGATTCTACCCTTATAAATCGGGGGTGAGAGCGTCTGCGAACGAATTGCTTTCGGCTGCAGTTTCGAATTGTTTATTTTGTTCCGAAGATATCATGCATCTGATATGTGTGAGAATCTATGCGTTCAGGAAAAGAGAGCCAAATTAATAAAGGAAGGGAGGTGTTTTTTGTGTTGTTATACTTGTTGCTATGTTAAAAAGTGCAAAAAAGAGGTTTGCTCGTATTGTAAAGTTCGTCACGCTCGTGCTATTTGTTTTAAGCTGGAAAATTCTTTAAACCAAAATTCGCATAAAGCTTTAGAGAAAGGGAAAGTTGACGTGAAACCAACGTCTTCAAATTCTGTTCTTCATAATAGAGGTGGAGTTTTATTGCAGTGTGTAAAGGCAGAAGTAATCGGTCATATTTCCTCGGATAAAATATTTTGTCTTTTTGATAATGGAAGTGAGAAATCTTTTATTAAGAAAAATGTTTCTCGGAGGTTGAAAAAGGTAGGTTCGGAAAGGCTAAATATTTTTTCGTTCGGATGTAAAACTCCTAAAAAACAAACTTGTAGCAAGGTCGAGGTTAGATTAAGGAATATATTAAACGGAGAAGTAACTGTAATTGAGGCATTGGAAATTGAGGAAATTTCAAAGCAACACTTAGCCTGCCTAGCCCAGATGTATGGACAGAAATGGAGACAAAGGATTCAGACTAACATTCAATTGTAGTGAATCTTCTGAGAACTGTGAAATTTCATTGTTAATAGGTTCCGATTTTTATTGGTCTTTAACACATCGGATAAAAAGACTTGATTCGTCATTGGTTGCAGTAGAAACTAGTTTAGGATGGTCTCTTCAGGGAAAGTGTGATGAGCAGAGTGATTGTACTTCGGTACATTTGATTCACAGTGAAGAGGAATCGATTTCAGCTGAGCTAAGGAGATTCTGGGAGATAGAAAGTTTAGGAATACGTGACAATGATTCGGTGTCTTTAGGTAATGGAGATGAAGAGATACTTAGTGAATTTGATAAATCAGTTTGTTTTGTAGATGGTCGATATCGTGTTAGTTTGCCATGGAAACCAGGATGAGAGAGTTTTACAGAATAATAAAACTGTTGCACGTAAACGTTTTGAGGGTTGGTCCGTAGGTTTAAATGTGATCACGAGTTGTTCTGTGAGTATAAAGATGTAATCGATAACTATGTTAGGGAAGGTATTGTTGAGCGTACTTCTTGTGATTCTTTATCGGATAGTCAGGGATTTTACCTACCCATCATGCGGTGATACGTAGCGACAAAACCACAAGCCGTCTTCGCATTGTGTTTGATGGTTCGGCTCACGAAGACGGACATTCATCGTTGAACCAAAGTTTATATACGGGACCAAATTTGCACCCAAATATGTTAGAACTTCTCTTACGGTTCCGAAAAAACCCTGTAGCCTTTACAGCTGATGTAAAATCGGCTTTTCTTCAAATTGAATTGGACCTTCGTGATCGAGAATTTACACGTTTCTTCTGGACTGATAATTTGAATAACAATCCATACGTTCTAAATTTCACGAGAGTCCTTTTTGGACTTAGACCTAGTCCATACCTTCTCGCAGCAACTTTAAAACATCATTTTAAGAAGTACAAAGAACAATATCCTCATACATTTGACTTGCTAAATAGCTCCATTTATGTTGATGACTTCATTTGTGGTAGAAATGATGTTCCGGACGCTCTACGTACTACCTTGGAGTGTTTGCAAATATTCAGTGACGCGAGCATGTTGTTGCGCAAATGGAGAACTAATTCAAAACAACTTGATTTGTTATGGCAGCAAGAAGGTGTCGAAACAGAATTCTCTGAAACTAGTGCCACCGATCTTAAACCACCGATTAAGGTTTTAGGACTCGCTTGGGATTCAGAAAAGGATTTAATTTATTTCGATCCAAAGGATTTATTGAAATTTATGTCACGTAAAACAGAGTCTAAGAGATTTATTCTGAGTGTGGTTGGTCGCATCTTCGACCTCATTGGAATTCTTGGCCCATTCGTTATCAAATTGAAGTGTCTTCTTCAAGATCTTTGGACTCTAGGAGTAGACTGGACTCTGAACTTCCCCCAAAGCTACGACACAAGTGGCAGCAGTGGAGTAGCGAAGCTGAGGGCTTGACTGAGATAAAAATACCACGGTTCTATTTAGGGGACGTAGATCAAGAATTATCAAGTGTTGATATACATTGTTTCTCAGACGCGAGCAAGTCAGCCTATGGAACAATACTATACTTGCGATTTGTTACTTGCAATAACAAAATCGAAACGAGTTTCATTTGCTCAAAAGTCGTGTGGCACCTTTGAAATCATTGACGCTTCCTCGTCTTGAACTGACAGCAGCCCTATTGTCAGCTAGGTTGGCCAAACAGGTGTCATCATGTCTAAAGTTTAATGCCAATATATATTATTGGACTGATTCTCTCATTTCGTACTACTGGATATGTGGCGATTCTTCAGCATTCAAACCGTACATTAAAAATCGTGTTCAAGAGATACAGTTGCTCTCTGATCCGAGCCAGTGGGACACTGTCCAGGAAAGGACAATCCTGCAGATCTCATTTCGCGTGGTACATCTGCCGTCAAATTAGCACAGAATGAGCTGTGGTGGCACGGCCCACCTTGGCTTAAACTAGCACCCATCATTGGCCAAATCGTCAACGAGATATTTTAGATTCGGAACTCTGCTCGGAAGAATTACAATATCGTTCTAGTGTGCATGTGGCAGTTACCCAACAGAGGGAATCTCTTGTTGACATAAATCGATTCAGTAGCCTTAAAAAACTTTTGAAAGTGACTGCTTGGTCTTCCGATTTGTGAACAATGCTAGAATCGTTAATAAATCAATGAACTTCTATATTACTGCAGATGAAATACAAAATGCTGAATATTTTTGGCTTAAATATGTTCAATACGAATTTTATTCAGCTGAGATATTAACCTTAAAACGCAACGAACAACTTCGATGTAGCTCTGAAATAAAGAGTTTAGTGCCTTATTTGGGTGAAGACAATTTACTAAGAATTACTGGAGGTTGCTTGAAGCAGACTTATGCTTTGGCGAAAAGCATCCTGTTATCCTTCCCCGACACTGTAAATTTACAGAATTACTTGTTATTAGGGAACATGAACGAATTGGTCATTGTGGCGTATCTGCAACTTTAACTCAACTTCGAAAAAATTATTGGATACCTAAAGGTCGTCAG
Source organism: Trichonephila clavata (assembly GCA_019973975.1). NCBI lineage: Eukaryota > Metazoa > Arthropoda > Arachnida > Araneae > Nephilidae > Trichonephila > Trichonephila clavata. The sequence goes on from BMAO01025347.1 coordinate 4,750, forward strand.
TTAGTGAAAACAATTATTCGAATTTGTTCTCATTTGCAAAAAATACAACGCTAAACCAGCTGACCAGTTGAATGGTCAGTTGCCTCGAGATAGAATCACCCAATCCCTCCATTTCAAATCGTAGGAATTGATTTTACAGGTGCAATACTTGTTAAGGACAATCAAGAGACTCATAAGTCTTATGTTTCTTTGTTTACATGTGCGGTCACTCGTGCCGTAAACTTAGAACTTGTATCAGACATGTCCACAAAGTGTTTTTTACTTGCTTTACGGAGATTCCTCGCTCGTAGAGGAAATTGCAAAGTAATATACTCAGATAATGCTCGTACATTTAAAGCTGCTGAAAAGGAGCTAGCATATTTTGCCAACATCTTGAAGGACAGTGAATTTCAAAATTTTGTCGCAGATAAAGTATCCACTGGAAGTTCATAGTTGAACGTGCCCCTTGGTGGGGTGGATTTTACGAACGTTTGTTAAGACTATAAAGGATCCTTTGCGTAAAATACTTGCAAAGCCCTTCTAATGTTTGAAGAACTTTCAACGATACTTTCAGAAGTTGAAGTGATCGTCAATCATCGACCACTGACATACGTGGAAAACGATCCAGGAGAGCCGGAACCACTCACACCGGCCCACTTCCTCGAGTTAGGTTATGGTGACTCTAAATATCCTATACATTTCATTGAACTGATCGACGCCACTACGGCAAGAGAGTCGTACAAAAAAAGAAAGACTTACCGAACTCTTCTTTTAAAACAACTTTGGAGACGCTGGAAAGAACAGTATTTACTCCAGTTAAAAACAGTTAATCATTTTAAAACACCATCTGTTCATAAAAATTTAAAATTAAATGACATAGTTCTGGTTGAAGGAAATGTAAAATCAAAATTATTGTGAGAACTTGGAATAATCAAGGAGATATTTATTGGAAGAGATGATAATGTTAGATCTTGTCTTGTAAAAACTTCTAAAGGTCTCTTCAAAAAACCCATTCAATTGTTGTACCCTTTAGAACTTGAATAATATTTGAACTAATTTTGTTTCTATTTTTTCAGATTAATGTTAGGAGATAGCACATTATTAATTAATCTCTGTTAAATTTATTTGTTGTGAGATCTTGAGGTATGTAGCCTAATATTTTCTAATTTGTAAATTGAAGATGTATTGTCAACTTTAAATTTCATTATATTTGTGTATTTTAATATATATTTACTTTTTTCTTTGTAATATGAAAAATTTAAATTTTGATTAGTAGCATTGTTTCAGTGTTAAGTCTTTGTTAGAATTGTGTTTGAATAATTGTTTGTATTAATTTTTGTTTGATAATCACTGGGTGAACATTCTGTTCACCGGCGGGGTGTGTGCCGAAATATTGGCCACTCGAGGGCGCTGCTGTGCGCACCTCAGTATCTAAAATGTAAATATTGTTAGTGTGTAACTTGTTTTGTAGAATGTAGGCCGCATGACGGCAAGTTCAGTCATATTAAATATTACTATATTCAAAATTGTGTCTTCGTTGAGTAATATGGACTGATCAATTTCTATGGATACTGCACACTCATTCGTTTCATTCGCTAAGAACATTTCGTTTAGGTTCTTAATTCTTTACAAGTTGAGTTAAAAAATACTCTTTGAATGTTTCTCAAAAACAAAAAATTCGAAAGGAAAAGGAGTATAATAATGCAAATGTGCAAAATTGGATAAAATTTTAATATCTGCAAGTACTAGTCATTGTTATGATAGTGGACCTGATTATCAAATCATGGAAATGAAAATTAATTTACAAGAAAAAACACAATTTCGGACATTTCAGCTAATAAGGATACTTTATCTGAAGAAAAGGGGTAGTATCAAATAAGGTAAGCGATATCTTTTTTCTTTCGCAAGAATTTGAAAACGAAAATTATTTTACAGTTTTCATGTCTTTCTTAATGTATAGTTTTTATTTAAGTTACCAGGTTATCTTTCGACTGTTGTTAGAGAGATTTTCCATTTTTATTAATACCATAAATACTCTCTAATGTTAAAGGTTATTTACTTCGTTTATTCAGACTCAGGTTGATTTTGTATTCGATTATAAATTTAATGTTTAAATATTTTAGGTGATGTGTATAGGTACATTATGTTTGATTTTGTAATCCTTTGAAAGATCTGGCTTGGGGCCCAAAACCTGACCTTGCGAAGGGAGCCTTATTACTTTCTGTTACAATACTGCAGCTATTGAATAGCTCATTATCCTTTTTAAGTGATTTTTATAGTTACTACTAAAAGAGTGAACTCAGACTTTTTCTGCTTGATTATTGTTGGTATCGCTACAAACCTGTTTTTAATTTAAAAGCTATGAAAAAAAGCCGTGTTAAATTTTTTTTTTCAATATTTGGAATGAACTAAAAAAAAATATCATTTTTTTTAAAAAAAATTCAAATTCTGGTTTTTAAATTTTTTGTTGTTGTTTTGTACGCAGTTGTAGATAAAAGCAGACTTTTTCTAGCAAGTATATATACATATATAAGATCTGGCTTGGTGCCTAAGATCTGACCTTGCGGGGGGGGGCAATTATTTTCCGTTACGCAATTGACTAAGAATGATTACAGATTCGGACCTAGACAAAATGGACTTCAAAACAACGAACTTAAATGCCGTAAAGTTATGCTAAAAAACGAAAGAGACCATGAACAAGACCCAAGCCTCAAAACAGTTACTCCAAGCTTACACCAAGGACTACCCATGTACAGCTGCACCAAGTTACTTAACGAAAGGAAAAACGAAAAAAACAAAGGAATAGCAGATGTCCTGAAAAACTCCGTTGAAGAAACTGCTAGTATCAAGGATGTGCCATGTAGAATGAGTTTCTTTCTCTCTCTCTTTCACCTTATATTTGCCCCGTGCGCTTCTACACCCCTCATTACTAAACCTGCTTGTCTTACTTTCAACCTCACCCTGGTCTCGGGAGATAAATTCGCATCTGATCCACACTGACCGCGCGCGCATGCGCGTTAGCTGTTTACTCTCTTTTCAAACACCACATTATTACTTTCCACTCGCATCAACTGGAACGGACTATCAAACTTAGGTTGGAATTTTCCCATAATCCTTTTACTCGCTAAACTCATAGGAAGAGTTTGCAACAACACCTGCTCCTTCACCTGAACAATGGATTCTTTTCTCCTTCTGTTATAATACTTTGCCCACTTACGTTGCTGTATCTTTGCCCGCTGTCTCGCTTCCTCCAACAACTTCTTTATATTTCTGCACACTAACTCTGGACCGTTCGGCATCATTATCAACTTTTGAAACTGGGTCATCAACTTCCTTCCTAGAAATAGTTCCGCCGGCATTTTTACCGTCGACTCATGTACTGTTGTACGTATGGCGTACGAGATTTATTTGAGAAATTGATCCCCAAGTATCGTGATTACCCTTAACATAACTGACCATCATCTGAAGGGTGCGATTTACCCACTCTGTCTAATCAGACTGCGGTCTATATGCGACAGTTTTAATTTGTCGAGTGCTCATACTGCGGCATCAGTCTTCAAAAATCTCGGATATAAATTGGGGACCATTGTCGCTACTCATTTGAATTGGAGCTCCATAACGCGAAATTTAGTTTTCAAAAGTACTAGCTATTGCCTTAGCCGATACTTTAGTTAAAGAAAAAATTTCTAACCATTTAGTAAAGCCTATCACTAAAATAAATCTATATCTCTCCGGTTTAGATGCTGGGTATGAGCCTAGCAAATTTAACGAAATTATTTCATTCGGATAGTTAGCTTCTATTGGAATTAATAGACCAGATGGTAAAGCGTTTTTATAATTAAATCACTGACATATGTCGCAGGTGGAATATATTAAATGATAATTGTCCGCATGTAAGGAAAGAAGCACGCGTCAATCATCCTCAAGTAAGTTTTTATCTTACCTAAGTGTTCCGATATAGGATTGCCATGAAACCCGTGTAGAACATCAAGCCTTTGAGATTTCGGTATATAAACTCTCAGATCTTTAAGTGAATAAAATAGTAATCCGTCCATAAGTTTAAAAATTTGGGAACAATTATCTGGAATCGCCGAATCAACTGAATTATCCTCAGAATTCCCCAAATTACTGTAAGTATGATTCAACTCAGGAAACATCCTCTGTTTCTCAATAACTTGTTCTCTAGATGACAAAAATAAGCGCATGGTATCCTTAATTCAGGTATACTTTCCAACGGATTTTTGGACAACTGATCTTCCACTACATTTTGATTCCCTGGTCTAGGTTCACTCACCCCATCTTATTCTGCTAAATTAAATGTCCAATGAAACATCCTACTTGACAAGTTTCCCCCATTTGTTAACTCCGTCAGTGCCGCGTGAACCGTAATTACTTTAACCAGTAATTGGTCAAAGTAAGTTCGAATCTTTTACAACGCCCAAATTACTTTCAAGTGTTCCCTTTCTATTACGAAATAATTCCTTTCAGCCTTCCTCAAGGTTTGAGATGCGTATGCAATAAGTCTATCTCGCTGTGTCAACACCGCACTAACACCTACTGCACTCGCATCCGTATACAATTCAAACTAACTCTTAACTTCAACATTGGGCCTTCACTACCGCCCTGTTTATCTCTTCGAGTGTTGTAACCATTCAAATTCAACTCTTTACCTTTTTATCAGTACAAAGGCTCGCACACTGCTCAGCATATCCCCTAATAAACTTTTGATACTAAACCGTCATGCCGAGAAACTTTGCTATATACGTCACGTGCATTCTTCGAAGGTTTCCCCTTCAATATACCTTTCACTTTCGAAACTCCCTATTAGTGGAAGTGAATAACAAGGATATTTTTATTTATCGCCATAACTTGCGATAGTCTATTGCAAACCGATAAGCTTCTGGCGACTCTGGAGATAGTCCATTACTTTTGTTGCACAACACTACTGGTGACGCATATGGAGACTGAATAGAGATAATCGTTCACTCTCGCAACATTTTGTTGTCATGATTGTCGATCATTTCTTTTCTTCACCCTATCATGACTATAAGGTCTCGACGCCATTGGCGTATTATCACTCGTATCAGTCTCGTGATTCACAAACATGGGTGACACCCTCCAAAACTCCTAAAAAATGCATACAATCGCTACTTCTTATTATAAACCAAATTTCAGTGGGAGACATCTACATCTACCATCTCATCTACCCTTGTGATGCCGTTTTAATTTCCAAATGCGGAATCACCAGCGATTTTTGATGAAAATCTAAGGATATTTTTGTGGCTTTCATGAAATCCACGCTTGACACATATTCGTATTACATTCCTTCAATGACTTGAAGACACCACTGCCTTGAAAATTCCCGAATATATATATATATATATATATATATATATATATAACTCAACTATCCTAAATTGAATTACTTGAAGCCCTGCGCTGTTATTACCGCAGCATCTGACCTTTTCTTTGATCTAAAAGAAAAATGTGACATATATATAAATACTTCAGTGGAAATAAAGGATTTCTTATCCCCGGTATCACATAAAGCCTTAATAAAAGTGTCATATAACAGAATAGGAATGTACTGTATGTACACCGGACTTAACTTTTGTAGGTCCTTTAACTATGGGAGGATTTGTCTAAACCTGCGGTCCATTACCTCCTTCCCATCTACCCCTTACAGTTTAAATTTCTGCGATCTCCTCTGACACATCTGACCAACTTATTCTTGTATCCCCCGTTCACAAAACCGCTTTATATCTGTTACTATTCTAATTATTGCTTACCGCCCCGTGTCCCATTGCCGAGTTGCAACACCTCAACTGCGGTAATTGCCATCTGCGAGTCTGCCAGGAGATCTCCTACTCGAATACTTTTGTAGCCGTCTATTTCCACTGCTCAAACCATATGTGTAGATCCACCCATGCCTTTCTTCATACTTTGTAAACAATTGCAAAAACCGAGCTTTAGTCGTTGGATTTCGAACTTCTACATAGCCAATCACCTGTAAGTATATCAATATCATCACTATATTATTTATTAACCCTTCTTCCGTTATTCCCAAATTTAGTTGCTTTTGGATGATGAGAAATTTAAATACGAAGCTGACGATGTGTGTGTGTGGGACTGACCCCTAGCTTGTTTGGACGCAAAAAACTGAGCTTTCAACTCCGATATATTTCTGACCTTAGGAAAGCTGTTAATGCCGTTTTTAGTAGTGCAAAATCCGCTTTTGCCCCTTTTCATGCAGAGTACTTGATGATCTCAAACCAATCTTGTACCCTACCAGTGAGATGGACCTCTTGGTAAGCACAAGCCAAATTTACTGGTATCTCATTGTATAAGATATTAATATCAATGCTATCCCCAAAAATGTATTAATATTTTTCTATCCGGAAAAATTTTTTTAGCCACGTTGGACGCCATTGTCGCAACCCGTCGTTCGAGGGTATGAGAAGATTCGAGTAAGAAACAGGCATGATCTTATAATCACTATTTTTATTTAACTTATGGAAATGCATTTTGATAACTAAACCCGAGGACAATAAGAATTATTAATCCTATTAAATATTTGGAAGCACTTATCTGGGTATGATCTTGTACGGTTCTGCTTCCATCGTGCTAACTCGTCAATCTTAAGGTAGATATTTTTTAACACTGTTCTATGTATCACTTCCCTTGAATTTAATACAAGATTCTTTTAGATGCCGTCCGTCCGGTACAGGGATTAGTGACACTGACTGCGATGCCGTATCGGCTGGGTTCGAATCTCGCAGAAGGCTTGGATGTTAGTAAATGTATAGTGCCTTCGCGGCAGGGGATATTCTAAATACCACCGAGCCGCAAGTAATCTCACGAGGGTGGGGGAAGGGAAGAGAGGTGGGAGGCCCTTGATCACCCCCAGGGTATTCTCCTTCAAAATTAGGGTGGAACTGAACCAAATCGTACTGTCCCCTGCAAGGTGCTCAAACTAAGACTAACGACAGGCGAACATCTAACCCTTTGCCGCGTTGAATTTCCTGGACCTTAATCTGATGTTACTGTCGATCAGGCAGGATAAGTAACAACAGATTTAATATTACGAAGTGCGACCACAGGTCTCTCACGCTAGGCTTTCCACTTAGAATCCACTCTTAACCATTACCTCGCCTAATTAACGACTTGCACTTTAAAAAGTATCGCATTTGCATATTATCAAGTCCTGTCTAAGGGGAAAGCAGTTTTAAAAATAAAATAACAGTTAAAAAGAGTATTTCCCCAAGAGGAACCAAATTATGATGATTTGTCATTTCAGTAAAAAATATTTCATCCTCTTCATTAGTTCAAATCAATGTTATTTATATGACAACTTTTATTTATATTTTATTATGAATAAATTTATTCTTAGAAAATGAAGAAATATAATGCATTATAAATTTATTCTTTATTACTTAAATTATTCTTTTTTTTATTAATAATGTTTTTTTTTTCTTATTTTGTGTATGTCAGAAAAAATAAATATTTTTTGATTGTTACTAAAATACATACTGTTTTCTGGTTTTGCTTTTTGATGCGTGGTACTCAGTGTTATGAAAAATATGGAAGGGGTATACACATTTCATAAGTTTGGGTAAGCAGGTCTTTGCAATGATCCGCCATGGTTCACGAGGCTTGAAGTTGGAAAAGTAGTAAATAGCAACATTACAATAAGTTCTTATACACACAATGATAGTTTATTCCTCTGCGATGATAATTATTTATATAGTTATTTTAGATTTTGTACGTAAAGAAAGCAAGGGGTTTCGAACCGTAATTTCAATTTACAATAATATATCGGTTCAGTTCTGGTTTTCGGTTCATTTCCGAATGAATAATTGTATTTTATATGTATATTAAAACAAATATATCATAAGTATCATGAACAAAAATGTACTTATATGGTAGACATGTAATGATAACTATATGGTCGACGTTATATTGGAAAAAATGAATAAATTGGTTACCGTAACAAAATTACTGATGATACATCTAACCCAAGGAAACTGTGCGTTATTTTTTTTCGGTTTCGTTCCGGTTCGAAGCCCTGATTTTCATCGAAAAACCAAGTTTATTTTACTCGAGATAGATGTCACTAGAGACTGACGAGAGAAGGCATGTTGAAAATAAAAATTAATTTTTGAATTCTGTTTATAATTGGGATGATTGGCGGTCATAGAAAAATTTATTGTGATTAGGTTCTTTCAGTTGAAAGTTGTTTCACAATATTTTAAATGATATTTAAACTTATCTATGGAATTTGAACTTGAATAGATTAAAAGAAACTTTTGCCAGATATATTAATAAAATTTAATTATTTCTTAGTAAAAAAAGTATAAAATTTGTTGTTAACCTTGATAACAAAGCAATTCTTCCAACTACAATCGACTCTCGCTAATTGAAACCTTTGTTAATATGAACTTCTCGCTAATTCGAAGTATATGCTCTGCCCCTAGAAAACTCTTGATATTTTGAACTAAAACAATACGTTTTGGTACACTCAATATTTCGAAGGAAAATCAGCGGCTGGCCAGACTACAACACGCGAAAATTCGAAGTTATCTTATATATAGCTCTCGGCAATTCGAGCACTCACTGTTATGTAGAGTCCTTTAGTAAACAGGTTGGAGCTTACATGTTTTGTGTTGTATTGTCTCTGCGTGTCTCCCCTATAATATAGCCTCTTTGATGACCATCTGTCTGCCATCCCTTCTTTATGTCTGCCGCTTCATCAAACAAAAAGACGCTTTTATTGTTTCCTTTCTTCAAGTGGACAGTAAACCGGCCTCACTTGCTGTAAGCCGTCCAAATATTTCGTTTAACACGTGGCCTTTCTACACATGTGTTCAGAAAGGATGGTCCACTATTGGGAAAAAGAGATGCATAACATTGTGTATTTTGCATCGGAGTGACATGACTATTTTTGACTCATCTGTGTGATTTATGGCATGTGGCACCAAATAGGGCATGGGTCAGACTGGACCCTACCTTGAAGAACCAATGGTGTTGGGGACAGTGTCTGAGGGAAACAATAATAGATTAAGCAGATTTTTAAAGATAACAAATTTTTTCGTCAAAAAAGATTATTTATGTTTAGTATGTATATTCTTTTAATAATTGTTTTAATACATAAATATGTTCTTTTTTTTTACAGGACTTTTATAACTTCTGTATAATACTTAAATTGTAAAATATGTACTTTTTAAAAATAATTTTCTACATGTGTACAATTGTTGTTTTATTACATAGTTTGAAATTTAAATGTGTTAAAAAATTTTTTTCTACCCTCTGGATTATTCGAACTCTTGATAATTCGAAGTTTTCATTGGTCCCTTCAACTTCGATTTATCGACAAAGTCGACTGTATTTCATTTTAAACAACTGCCTAAATTGAGTTTGTGATACATAAATATTATTTTTAGTAGATGGCACTGGCTGTTTACAATGAATTCTACGGAATATACTCAAAATATTTATTTTTTACATTCTACTCACAAAACCTGCTGTTATGAAGTAAATTATTTAGGAAAATTATATTTCAGGCATTTTTTTCTATACAAACTACTAAATTTTACCTGAAATTTTTGCAACAGTAATAATAACGATGCTTTTTACTACTTTTCTTGCAAGATATTTCTTCTGTAACTCAGCTTTTTTCGTCAGAAAACTATTTAATTGCATTTATATAAAGTAACTGATTTTAGGAATGACGATAGAAGTATATAATATAATTATAATATTTCATATAATATTCTTTTAATCTGATGCTATAGAGGCTGGATATATTTAAAAATTAGTTAAACTGTATCTGTAAAAGAAAAAACAATACCTTAAAATTTACAATTTCTCAAAATAAATAATTTTATTACACAAATTTTAAAAAAAAGAGAGAGTAATTAATGATATTTCTGTATTATTCATCTTACTAAATGCTCATATTGCTCACTATCAACTTCTTAATTGAAATAGATTGTGTTTAGAATTATTGTAAGGAAAGTATTTCTTTTTTTTTACAATCGCTTTCAAATACTTGAAAAATAAATAATAATTTTTTTTAATAAAGAAAGTGAATATTTATAAATTCAAAGAAAAATTAAATATTGGACATTGAAATTTGTAAGATTAAAAGGATAAAAATGAAATATTTAAAATGAATTCATACACATCATACTTCAGTCTTGTACAATAAAATGCTCGTACAAATCAATATTTTTTAAAAATAAAAACCATTTTATAGACAAAATTATAGTTTTATATCAATATTTAATAATTTTTATTGCAATATAACAATTTTTAACATAATAAAAGTCCTTCTTTTTGCCTAAGGGGTCTCAGAGGTGTTAACTTTCTCTAGAGGGGTGAAAGTATAAACAATATTGAAATGTATATAACTCTTTGAAATTAAAATTAAATAATTCGAGTCTTTTACTTATTATTTATAAATGAATGGGCTTCAAAAAAGTGTAAAATGTTTAAATTATAATCATAATTTAAAAAATTGTAACTATATGAAAATAAGAAATATTTTTATAAGAAATATTAATTAAGTTTTACGTTGCGTATGCTATTTACTAAAGAAGCAGCTTTAATTACTAGCAATAAGTTGATTTTTAAAGTTAAATGTATCCTTGTTACACTGTAGTATTTTTAAATAAATAGAATAATAAATTATATTTTTAAAAAAATAAAATATATTTTCAAGTTTTTAAAAAAAATTTCATTATTTTTCAAATTATTTTTGAAACACTAAAGATATATTATTCTTAAATTACTAGGGTTTAAAGAGTATGATATATTTTATAATTCTATAAATTTTTATACATCATAGGCTACTATTTTAGAAAATAGCGTGAGCAACGCAAAAATTACTTAAAATTAATTGCAAAATTATTTCTTATTTGCATATGCTTACAATTTTTAAAATTAAGATTATATTTTAAACCTTTTGTACTTTTTTGAAACCATAATCCTTTTTTAATAATGTGTTAAAGATTCGAATTATTTAATTTAAACTTAAAAGCAGTATACCTGTTTAAAAATTGTTTATATTTTCACCCCTCGAGACAAAATTAACACCACTGAGACCCCTTGAGTCCTCTTTTGATATAATTTTGCAATCAAATTTCAACAAATTTTGCCAAGGGGAGCACCAAATTCAGGTTTCCCCTGTATCAATTAACTGTGAAAATACAATGTGGTGCTTAAGCACCTCAAATAATTTTTACAATTTCCCTTCTTTGTGCTAGTAAAACAAGGATTCTAGTTATCCTGAATATTATAATTTCAAAATATACTAAAGCACTCTTCATTTTAAACTTAAACTTCATTGAAAAAACCTTAGAGCTGAAAAATTCACTTTAGGTTTAAGAAAATGTGAAATAGCAGCGACGAGGTGTGATTGCGAAATTCTCCTTGGACAACTTATATACTCTCATTTAAATTTGGGGGAAAAAACATAGATGAAAAAAAACCTTCAGTAATAGCTTAAGAATCAACCAAATTTCAAATATTTTGTTCATTCAATAATTCTAAATGGAAAAAGAGCAGTTGACTGCGTTAACGCGCAACTCAGCCTTTGTATTTTCGCAGACTTGCTCTATGTGTGTATCAAAAGTTAACTTTATGTTTGGTTGGTTATATTTAAGTCCGCAGGTTATGGGGTGACTGAAAATGGTGACAGAAGTTACAGCTTTCTGAGAACAACCACTTTCTCTACATTAGGAAACAAGCTCATTTAAATGTGTTGAAATTCGATTTAAACTGGAGTTGATTTTCTCCACCTTGATATCCAAAACTAGGCACTGACCCTCTTAGATGGGATATGTTTAGAAAGTAAATTATGCAGTTTGTTTATATTTTTTTCATCCTCTCATATTTTTACCCCTTCTATATTTATATTATTTCAGTTTTCTTTAATTAATTGATTTTTCTATAAAGGAGAAACATCATCTCTTTTGGGATTAGAATTCCGTAATTTCTATCTAGCATAACATCTAGATCTTTATGCATGTTAAGATTAAGGTAAGGTTATTATTATTTGAATAAATATTTCTTATTTTAAATCTATCATAAAAGATACTCTTATATTATAATTTACAGGCATTATTAAAGTCTGATTTCCTGTGCATCTCGGATTCTTCCTGTCAAAACTTATTTTTCTCTATCCAAAGAAAAATTCCTATGTTCTTAGGATTTTCGTGTCATTATACTTATACGGCATTACCTTCTGAGACAGGCATTTTTTGGAAGAGAACCTCTCGATTCAAAAATACTTTTCAAAATATCCCCCCCCCTCAAAAAAAAGAGAGTTTTGAACGGCATTGCATCAGCACTCATTGAAAGGGGGGGGGGGGTTTGATGGTTAACAACGTTCCTTCGCACAGCAGTTGCAACTTGGCTGAACTGCCTATGCTGCGTGAATCGGTTTCTCCGCGTTCCGATATGCGTCGGTGTTTCGCGCAGGACGTAGTCGACTGAAAATTTTTGCATAAACCCAATGTTTCTGCTTCACCCAATTAATATCATCAAAAAATTTAGAATAATTTTACGAATATTTACTCCAGGTTTTATCGCATTTTACGGTGACCGCGGTAGCCAAGTGGTTTAGGCATCGGATCGTATCCAGCGTGTCATGAGTTCTATCCCAGTACCACTGAAGACCCGCCGTGTAGGGAAGCGATGCACGTTAAATCTATCGAGAGTTCAAACATCCCCCCGTTGGTGTGGTGTGGTAGTTAGGAGAGGGGGAGGCCAGCTCAGGTGTCGTCCGCGTCACTTGACCATAGTTCAAAATTACGCGAAACGTTTCCAAAAGCCCTCGTGTAGCTGAACAGTGGGACGTTAATATTCACTCACTCACTATTCGCATTTTAGGATTTATGCTTAACTTTTGGACACCAGTGTATTTTGCATACCCTGTCCTCTTCAACAAATAACCTTGACATCCATTTTAGCAGTAAAATGGAATATTTCTAGACATATCTCCAACAAGAGAAAAAGGACAATTCTTTTTGTATAGCCTGGAGTAATATGATTCATTATTCAAATTTACTATTATAGTCCTTCATATCTTTTCATTCTATTGTCGATTTTTTGTGTGAAGATAACCACACGGATCATTCAAAACAACCAATCGATACTTTTCGTCAGCAACTATGTAATATTGTTCTAATACCACAACTCGTAAAAGAGTTGTTACTTTATAATTCCTAACTAGAATTGTGTTGTGCACACCACACATGTACGGTTTCTTACATATAAGTATTTTTTTAGTGAAACTAGTGGTGTTTATTAATAATCTCTACACCAAAAGTTTTACTTTGCCCTTTGTATTTATTCCGGGCGTGTGTGTGTGCATTAGGTTCCACACATTGCCTTAGATTCTTTGACACTTTGAAGATTTCAGATTTTCTGATGAAGTATGAATAGCAATGGTTCCTTCAGCAGTCAAATTCTAGAGTGAGTGAGTGAATATTAACGTCGCACTGATTAGCAACACAAGGGCTTTTGGCGACGGTCCGCGTAATTTTGAACCATGGTCAAGTGACGCGGACGACACCCGAGCTGGCACCCCCTTTCCTAACTATCACATCACACCACACCAACAGGAGGAAGTTTGAGCTGTTGACAAATTTAACGTGCATCACACTCCTACACGGAGGAACTTTAGTGGTACTGGGATAGAACTCATGACACGCTAGCCATGATCCGATGCCTAGACCACTTGGCCTCCGCGGCCACATCAAATTCCAGAAGAGGAGCGATTATGTGTTTTTACGGGAATTAACAACGTTCCTTCGCACAGCAGTTGCACGAAACTTGTCTGAACTATCTATGCTTCGTGAATCGGTTTCTCCGCGTTCCGACATGCGCCAGTGTTTCGCGCAGGATGTAGTCGATTGAAAAGTTTTGCATAAACCCAATGTTTCTTCTTCACTCAATAATATCCGAAAGAAATTTGGAATAATTTTGCGAATATTTACTCCATGTTTTTCGCATTTTACGATTTATGCTTAACTTTTGGTCACCAGTGTATCTACACTATTAAAATTCGAAGGTAAACAAACGTATCTATCTATCTATCTATCTATCTATCTATCTATCTATCTATCTATCTATCTATCTATCTATCTATCTATCTATCTATCTATCTATCTATCTATCTATCTATCTATCTATGTGCGTCTATCTTCTCACGAACAGCACCACGCAGAAAGTCGCGGAAGGTACCAAAAGATCGGGAATTTTCCGGGGAAGCCGTATTGCCTATTTATATTCCGATATTGTAATTAGTTAAAAAGATATTAATTATAAAAACCTTAAAACGCCTAATTGTTTTTCTCCTGCCGGTTGCTTACTTGGCGGAACTTCCCTTCCGTTTCGGCCGAGCGTTAATCTTACGCTTTCCACCATATTAAAATTGTCAACTAATTTTCGGCGTCGAAATGAGACAAAAAATAATCACAGAATCGGAAAGATCATTTAGTTCGCCACGACACGGTATAATCTTTTTTGTAAAATAACGATATTTTCTATTTTTTTTCGAATTTTTTAAAATAGTGTTAAAACAGATGCGTTTTTATGAAAATTATTTCTAAATCGTTGGGTATGAATTACTTTTCGTGTTATTAAATCGATATTCTACACTAATTAACTTCAAGCCTTTCTCTTTTAGATCCATTCATTTAAAAAATAAAATTTCCAAAACTGTTTTTTTAAAGAATTTTTAAAAAGTAGTCTTAATTTTTACTTCACATTGAATAACTTCGTCATTTATGAAGATAATCTCACAAAACCTTTTTTGCGTGTGTACAGTAATATTATCCGTAACATATAGGAAAATTGAAAAAATTGCTTGAAAATTACGGATTTTAAAAAAAAAATGTGATTTTCGTAAACTTATGTTTTTTTTTGAGAAATAAATTAAAAAGTAGTAATTTGTACATTTTTTATTTCAAAGTACGTTATTTTTGCAAATAGTTGGTGATGTTTGAGAGCATTAAAGTAAAAATTACGCCCTTAAAATGAAGGTAATGATTTTTTAAAATAATTTAAAATACGCGATGTTACATTTAGCCAAACATTGGTTAACTGTCTTGTGGCGGAGTGCTCAGAGCTCCCGCTACACTCAAGACTATAACTGCAGCACTGCCGTGCGTGGTCAATGCAAAGGAGGGTGTACGCCTCGCAGAAACCCGCCGGTCGCTCTTTTCATACTTGTCTTAAATTTTTTCTCCTACTGGACATTGCGTCGCCACACATTACTTTTCGTGTAATTAAATCGATATTCTACACTAATTAACTTCAAGGCTTTCTCTTTTAGATCCCATTCATTTAAAAAATAAAATTCCCAAAACTTTTTTTTTAAAGAATTTTAAAAAGTAGCCTCAATTTTTACTTCGCATTGAATAAATTCTTCAATGATTGAATTCACTTGCTGCATCCCCACTTATCTGAAATTTACTTCATTTTCAGTGCTGCCATTATGTAAGCAAATGGTATGTCACAATTAATTGCTAAATGAGCAATTTTAATCAATTTCATTAGAAAATAATTAATAAGTTAGTTTTTTATAATATACTTTTTTTCGCAGATACGTGTTTAAATAATTTAATTAACACAGAGTGGAATGAAAAACTATAAAATTAAAATTTAAAAAAATTACATGTTTTTATCAAATAGTATTATTTTCTTTTTGAAAGTTTTTTTCAGTGAATGTTGGCATATAACTAGGTTTTCCCCCAAAGGTGGATTTTTAACACTTATATATGTTTAATCAAACATCCAAACGTTTCAAGAGCTATCTGTAGAATTTTTTTTATTAGTATTTATTGATAATGGATTTAAATTAATATATTTTTTAAAATTAAAATGCATTCAATGCATTTCTGAGATTCATTTAAAATATTTATCAGTATCGAAATTTTTGTTCTCTTTCATAAAACTTATAGTTTACTTTAAAATAATGCGTAATTGCATGAAACTTTTTTCCCCGTGTCAAATATTTCAAAAAATTCTCACAATTTTACTTCAAGAATTAAAATAGTAGTGAAATTTTGTAATTTGAAAAATTTATACTTTCTGTTCTTTTTTCAGCATACAACTATTTTTAAAAATGCTACAGTTTCGTTTCCGGGAAAAAACTAAAAAAATTAAATGTTTTTATCAGATAGTATTATTTTCTTTTTGAATGATTTTTTTCAGTGAATGTGTACTTATAACTAGGTTTTTCACATAGTGTTTTTCTTAGCAGTTACATATGTTTAATCAAACATCCAAACGTTTCAAGAGCTATTTGTAGAATTTTTTATTATTATTATTTGTAGATAATGTGGATTTAAATTAATATATTTTTTAAAATCAAATGAATATTTCTATTATTTCCTTATTAAATTAATTATTTGTTAATAAAAGGTATATCGCCTATTATTTTGGATAAAAATACGTTCTAGAGCCTGGAATAAATATTTGTCCTCAGTGCCAGCCTAGCGGTAGCTAGGCTTCTACTTCAGTTACACAGTATACCTAAGAAAGGGAGTAAATAAAGTGAGAATGATAGGTTCGCCTAAGCTAAAACTAGCTTCGGCGGTCAGGAGGTGGTGGGGGGAGGTGGAACATAGTTTCCGTAAACGGAAAACAGCTTTTTCGTTTCGTTCTTCAATCCGAAAAGGGGGTTTTCGTTACGTTTAACAGCATTGGGGGGGGGGGTGGAATTCTTAGAAAACAGGTAGTATCTTCGTTGCGCTATGAGGCAAACGGTACATGAGGTGAGGCTGGTTCATGAAGTTAGATTGAGAGCTTATCGTCGGGTTGTCATGATGATGGATTGCAGAATGGAAAGTTGAGGAAAGATTCGCTATTAGGGTGTGGATGGGTTCAACACAAAGTTCTTCGTGGAGAACAGATCTTGGGATGTACCTGGTAGCTCTGGCTATGACTCGAAGCGCTTTATTTTGAAGTCTTTGAATATCATTTAATTGTGTGTTACTGGCAGATCCCCAAATGGGGTATGCATACGTTAAGATGGGGCGAAGATATATAGGTTTTGTAAATAAATATCCGGTTATTTAAAGAGAGTTAGGATTTCCTTCCAATCAGTACGTTCTACAGACATTTTTAAGCTAACTGTAAGTAGCGATTGATTGATTAATGAAATAATGAAACTTGAAAATTATTTTATTATTTTCGATTTCTAAAAATTATCTATTATTAAAAAATGATGACTTTTTTTTTACTCAAGCATCAAAATAGTTTTCTTTTATTGTTTAAATTTATTATTTTTTTACTAAAGCAATATTGTTTTTGATATGTCATGAATAGAAACTTGAAGATAAATCTTATATCTGAAGGGAGAGTCAGGGGGAAAATAGTTCTACACTCAAATAAGCCACTGTAACACCGTGCAGTAGAAAGAGAACTGAAACCTGTTTGACATTAGTAAGATCTGGAGGATATTTTTTTTTCGAAAAAGGGAATTGTAGTGACGTTAATATAAAGGAATCACACACATACCAGGAACTTTGATAAAGGAAGATGAATTTCCATGGCAGTATGTTATGCATTCGAAACAAATTTTAATAAAACACTCAAAATACTTAAAACAATCATTTAATAATTTCTTTTTTTATAAAGATAATTGCATTAAACATTTTTCCCGTGTGTCTTAATATTTCAAAAAATCCTCACAATTTTACTTCAATATTTAAAATAGTAGTGAAATTTTGAAATTTGAAAAATTTCTACTTTTCTGTCTTTTTTCAACATACAACTATCTTTAAAAAGGCTACATTTTCGTTTCCGGGACTAAAAAATTGCAACAAAAGAACTGAAAAACTGAGTGAGTGATTTTTTTATTCGCACTGTTCGCCTATTCGAGGTTATTGGCGATGGACCTCGAAATTTTCAACCATGGTCAAGTGACGAGGACGACACCTGAGCTTTCACCCATCTCTAATAATTAGAACACCACACCAACGCAAGAACAAATTTCAAAAAAGGATTTTTAATGACATAGTTAAAGAAATCACTCACATCGCGCATACACACACATAAGTGCTATCGTCCTGAGGGAAACAGGAAATTCCCATGCGGATTAAGTTATTTACTCGGTAAAAGCCCGTGCAACGCCAGGCTAAGCGAAGAGGAAAGAAACAAAGAAATCAAAGTAATTTCGAAAAATAATATTGGAAGTGTTGAATTTGTGAAGAGAAGGGAAAATGTTAAGCGGCAAAGCCATGACAAGCACTCACGGTTCAAAACCCGGGTCACGGGTCACTTACATGTTACGCGTCAAAACCACACAAAAGTGTTGGCGTCAGAAAGAAAGGAGGAAATTAACAAGGGGGATGCACATATGTATGCATTCGCTAAAAGCCCTTGCAACGCCGGGCCACGTAAGCTAGTATATATATATGTGGTGTTATGACACGGAGTTCTAGGGGTATTCACATTGACTACACGGTTTTTAACTAATACTAACGTTTAATGTGGACACTTGTCACACACAGTACTACACACTACTATTATAACACACTTCACAATTGTAATGTTCTTATACAGTTCCTGTTAACTTATTGAATTCAGGCGATGGATGTGTCACCTTCACGTGACTATCCTTCCAGCATCGGGCCACTTGGTCCCTACCGGCCAGTTAGATCCCGGTTGCGTTCCTTTTTAGCAGCGTTGGCTCTGACCTCCTCGTCGAGACCTCTCGCTCGCTAATCTCCCTCTTTAGTCCTTCGCTCGCTGGTGGCTCGCGCCGCCAGCGCCCTCTAGAGTGCAGTCTATGTGGAAATTCCCATATATATATATATACGAATCTAACACAGAGGCTGAAAATCTTAGATCGTTACTCCTCACTGACTGCCTTAGCACAACTTAGTGCCCAATTATTGCGGATCTAATTTCATATGGCTGGAATGTGACCTTACAGTGAGTCCCAAGTCATGCTAAGATCCTCGACAATGAGAGAAATGACCCAAAAGCGAAGCATTGAGCCAAGTCGTCTCAACCGGAAATCTCCTTGACCATTAGAAGAGCAAAAAGCATTATTTTCACATACATTGACAAATTTACTACCGGGAACCAAAAAATCAAGAGCCTTAGAAAGCCATGGAAAACTCTGGTCACTGTGGCCCCTATCCCGAGGCACCTTATGAGAGCCGAGGTTTTTGCCACTGCTTTCGCATAACCACTGGTCATGACTTTTTGGGAGTTTACCTTCACTGGCTTGGCTTGGATACTGACGAGGCCTCCCCGTTCTGCGGCCATGTCAGAAGAGATGGCGACCACCTTCTCCAATGCAATGAGGCTGATGAATACCCGACTGATGACGTCGTCTGTCGGTACTGAGAAGCTCGGCGTCAAATGGTCAAGTAGCCACGCACGGGAGTTTGAAAAATAAATAAATACCTATAAAGGTGAAGAGGTTCCTTGAAGCTTGAGTCTCTTACCTAAGGTGATCAGAACTTTAAAAAAAACATCGTTTGGTAAATATTGAATTAATTGGCAATCTCCGAATTCCCAGATTCCTAAGGTTAAATTTAAAAATTTGTTGCATTCTGTAATTGAGTAAAAGTAACCAACTTTCACGGAATAAGGAAACGTGATATGTAAATGAGTATATTATATAAATTCTTTTTTGGCGAGTTTGTGAGTTGCAAGTTGGAGCTGGGGAAAGTAGGAGTTAACATAGAGTCTGCGGGTTAGCTGTTAGTTGAAGATTGAAAGAGAGTGGAATTAGTTAGAGGTCTTGGAGTTGTCCAGGAAAAAGATTGCAGAGCGTAGATCCAACGACATTGTATCAAGCCGAGAGAGATCACCTGTAACTTCCACTGTAGGGTCCGATGCATAAAAAGTACAGGTATTGTGAGCTTGATTAAGTAGAAGTTAGGTTGTGTTAGTGTGCGGCGTATTTATATTTGAGCATATTTAAGCTATCTTAGATTCAGTTGAGGGTCTTTAGTAGTATCCTCGTGTTATAGAATCTCACCCCACGCTCTACTGTTTAATCACCTACCTTATTTAGATTGTTATTGTGTTTGATTGATATTTGGTAACAATAAATTAATTAGATTGAAATCATGTCTGTGGGATCATTCAGTTCTCCTACACACCTAGCCGGTTTTTACAAGAAGACAAGGGGTTCAGATGTAAGCAAGAACCAACCACTATCACAACTTTATTTATTATTTATATATATATTGTAAATTAATACCTATTTAAGTATCAAAACCATCAAAAGAAAACTGTAAGGAAAACATTGTCCAAGAATAGATTGTATTTTCACCTTTAAAAATAATTTTATATTAAAATTATTAATTAATTTAATGATATTTTCTAATTTTAGCCAAGAAAATTTTAGCATGCACTATTGTATAATCAGTAATTTTAAGCATGCATTGCCATGTGAGTTCTTAAAATTAATTTCTGATAAAATCTGTTAATTTTATTAGAGTTTTTGTAATTAAAAATTTATGGCATTTTATTGCTCTAGGTGCGTTAGGCACCTGTTAAAACTTGATCTCAATAAAAAGCTTAAAAGAGGAAATAATTTGAAAGGTCCAGAAATATTTTTACAATGGGAGAAAAAAATTTAATCACAAGAGTGGGGAAAAGTTCTTTAAATAGAAAACGCACTTCGCTATTTGGAGGTTATTTTACGAAGAAAATTGTAAAATGTTCTTGGTTCTTAGAAAAGTTAGCTAAATAGAGATTCGTAAGATGGAGGTTTGAATGTAGTTAATGAAATAACTCAATGCTTGTCGGATAGTTTTGCTTCTACAGCTACCTCGCGAAGTTAAATGAAAACGTTTCAACTGTTTTATTTTAAATTGTTTTGATTAATAATTTGTATTTAATTGTATTTAAACATGGTCATAAAATAAAAGGTTTAAAAATGAATAATGCGATTCAACTCACTAGAAAGATAAATCAACGAGAGCGTTGAACTTGTTTTTTTTTGCTTTGAAATTCTCTATCTGTAAGTAATAGAAGAAAATTACACCCGAAGTGTATTGCTTATGTCCAGTTTAATCCAATGTTTTTTTCATTGTTGTCTTTTCAGAAAGCCCGCTTCATATAGATAGGTTGTAGAAAATAGCAATAGAGTAGAGTAGAGAGGGATTTAAGTGCTGTGGAAGCACTAGCAGGATATTCCGCCATAACTATAATCCAGAACACCAGCAGAGTTATGCTCGAATTTAGTTTCAAGCAGCCGTTATTTGCAATCTTCAGCGATCTTTCACAGACATTCTAAACTGTCCCTGATTTCAGACTGTTTTTGGCCAATATATACAAAAACCTGAATTAAACACGGAGCCCATTTGCAGACAGAAATTTATTCAATTTTCGTGAAAATTTGCAATATTGTAATTCAAAGATTTCTTTATAATATAGCGTTTTTAAAATTTCAAACTATTTTATAAATAATTAATTTTTCTTTTTAACTTGTAAAGAGATAGCTCCTTTAGCATTACGATATAGGAGAAAAATCGTAAAATACATCTTATACCAGAAAAAATCAGTCGACTCCGATAAAAATGCGTGTTATGATGCAATAAGTCGTTATCTACAGGATAGCGTGGAGCCAGAATATAATATTAATGTTGCAGTTCTTTTATATCTGAAAAAACATTCTGAATCTTGGTTCCATTTTTTATCATTAACCAAGTGAGTGAATTTTAACGTCACACTGTTAAGCTACACGAGGGCTTTTGGTGACGGACCTCTTAACTTTGAACCATGGTCAAGTGACGAGAACGTCACCTGAGCTGGTACCTCTCTCCTAACTACACGATAAGGAGGACGTTTAAGCTCCGTCCAGATTTAACAAGTGGATCCCCTACACGGCAAGTCTTATCAGCAGTAGGCTCGAACTCATGATACACCGGCCACGAATTCGTTATCTTAGCCACTAGACTACCGCAGCAATTCAGTCAAGGGCAGAAGCAAATGCTGCAAAGATTCCCCGAAGTGACGAAGAGAGGTTATTCTTTAATCCTTCACATAAATATAAAAGGAACTGTCATATATATATATATATATATTACA
>BMAO01025348.1:0-48517 GCA_019973975.1 Trichonephila clavata
CAGCACAATACATGTAAGCTCCAACCTGTTTGCTACAGGACTCTACATGAAACTGAGTGTTTGAATTGTCAAGAGTTTTCTTGGATCTCTTTGGATTAACGCGTTTAGTATTCTGGCCAGCCACAGATTTTACTTCGAAATATTGAGTGTACCAAAACGTATTGTATTAGTTCGAAATATCAAGAGTTTTTCTAGGGGTTGAGCATATACTTCGAACTAGCGAGAGGTTCGTATTATCGAAGGTTTGAATTAGCGATATTCGACTGTATATACAAAATCCGCATCCATTTGAAAAAGAGGTAAACACATGAGATTTTTTTTGTAAGTATGAGAGAAATTCTTCTTAAGATATATGAAACATTCTTCACTGCATACAGAGTGTACTAATAAAACGCAAACATTTAAGGGTTATGTGTTCCACAAATGTAAAACAAAAAGTAGTGTGTGGAAACTTTAAAATAGAACATTTAAATAAAATTCTTCCATTTTCGCATTCTGTGTGTTATGCTAATTTATACACAATTAAAAAGATGTGGCTTCTTTGGAACATTTTGGTAAAAAAAAATGACCGCTTGAAAGGTTATTTCTACTGTTTAAAAATCTTTCAAGAAAACCTTAATTTAAGTATGATACGCATTTTTCAAATGGCATTGAGAGAAAGAGATTTAAAATTATGGTAAAGGTATTTTTTATTGAAAACCTTTAAAAAATAGGAGCCCGTCCTTTTTTTTCCAACCAGACCTATTGAAACCAGAATTTTAAGTTTAAACTTTTTCCATTCTCATCTCTTTCCCCACTAAATTCAATTCATTTCCTCTCCCTCACGATAAGCAACTTAAAACCTAGGAAAGGTAAGTTCCATTTACCTTCTACCTTTCTCAAAAAGAATGGAGGGTCCACCTCCAGAGGTGACAATCCCTTTTGAAAAGATTTCTTCCTAAGCAGGACTTAGCAGAAACTTAGCCTACTGACTCCTGATGCATGCCTCCAATTTGCATAGTAAACACTTTCTGCAGTACCTCATTTAAATATCCAAAGCGGCTCCGCACAAAGACTCAGTGTTCAATTTTTCATGCTTAGTTAAGGTGCCGGAAAAGTTGCGTTAAGTCTTTTTGAGACGTAAAGAGTTTTTTCCTTCTTTTTACTTTCTTAATTTCTTCGATGGAGTTAACTTGACCTGGAGTAGTTGTGGGACTTTGTAAGCAATAAAATATCATTAAAGTTGATAAGGCTGAAGGAATTATACCAGCAAA
This sequence comes from Trichonephila clavata, assembly GCA_019973975.1. NCBI lineage: Eukaryota > Metazoa > Arthropoda > Arachnida > Araneae > Nephilidae > Trichonephila > Trichonephila clavata. The sequence goes on from BMAO01025348.1 coordinate 1,254, forward strand.
GCCCAATGGAGCTAAAAGACATTTTTTTTCGGATAAAAAGATAAGCAGGAAAATTGTTTTAGCTTGGATACATTTTCAATCATGTTCGAAGCAATGGTTTTCCCTAATTCTACTAAACTAGAAGGATTATTACCGGAAAGGAATACTAGTCCCGAATTTTTGTTCAAAAATGTAATATCTTGGGAAATTAGGATTTTTTCTTTTTTAATCGGAAAGGTATTTTATCTTGTAATCTTATGTAATCTGCGCATTATATGTAAAAGAAGTTTTCAGATTTGGGAAAGCTATTTTTTCTTACAGATATTTATGAAGCATTATATATGTTAAACATTATATTTATTTAAACTAAGTTTTATAGGTCAAACGTAGAATGTAAGCCAATTTAGGAATATAACTTATGTTATTCCTAAAATATCTTACATTCTATGTGTGATGAAACTGCTATGATTTAAAAATTTAAATGTTATAGAGTTATGGAAAAAATTTTGAAAAGTATTGAATGAAAGCATACTTGATTTTTTTTCTTCCGCCTTTTATTTAGTATTTCATACATAAATTTTCTTTTGCTCTTAATCTGAAAGAAATATCATACACCTGTTTATGTATTTTTAATTTAGAAAGTTTTAAATATACGAAAACAATTCATTTACATGCAGTGAGTTAGATGGTGAGTGTTTAAATTAACCTGAAAAAAATATCTAAATATTTTCTTGTTTTAACTTAATTAGTAATGAAAACATATGAATGAAAGGAACGTAAATTTAATGAAATGTTCATTGAGAAAATAGTTTTTAGTGCCTTCGAATTTTAACTACATGTTTTTAAACGAATTTTTAATTTTAAATGAATTTCTACAAAGAGAACCAAATATATTATTTTAACATTTTGATATTCCATTTTCTCCAGTTAAAAAATGTATATGTTTCAAAGTTGATTATCTAAACACAAAAGAACCCACACAAAAAATTATCAAAGTAGAGTTAAAAATATTTTCAGAAATAAAAAGAAAAGAATCTCCAACTGAACCTTGTTTGGGCTTACGGATGTACTTAATCATATTCAAACTGATGCACTCTAGTGCAGCAGTTCTTAAACTTTCCATCGCCGCGGCCTCCCTTTAAGTATCAGGCGGACATCGCGGACCCTCAAGATTTTGAACATTCCTTCCCATTTACTAGAACTTGTATTCAAAATTCAAGTTCTAGTAAAGTTTCTTCACTGAGGACTATTTAGTAATCTAATCTAGTATGGCACATCTTTCAATTTTTCCACGAGGCCTTTCACAGTCCGTAAAAGAGGGAAATTACATTGTTACACGAGAGACTCCGCGGACCCCTTGAGAGACGCTGAAGACCCCCAAGGGTCCACGGACCACTGTTTAAGATTTTCCGTACTAGTGTATGCTTGATGAGAAAAGTAAAAATCCTAGAATTAACATTATGCTCGAAATTAAATGGCCAATAAGGGAAGTTTTACTAATTTTTTTAAATATTACTGTATTAAAATAATTATTATTCTGCTTTATTATAAAACAATAATAAAATTAGATAGTTAAAAAAAAGTCAATCGTAATAAATTAATAGCAAAAAGTTTAAAATTCAATTACATTCAAAAATTTTATGTAACAACTGTTTATTAATTGAAAGCCGTTGGTCAAATTTCAATGTTAAACATCATTTTTGCCCTTAGTATTTTATAGTTCTTGTACGGTGTGATGAAAAGTTCGTCACCAAGAAAAGCTCTGATGTTGCTACATAGCTCAACACTTGAGTACCATATAATCACTTGTAGATACATGTTATGTATAGGGCAAAGTTTCATTGTAACCTCATTTGGATGCATGGTTTGCTTAGGTGCATAACCAGTGTAACCGGCGCAGGAAACATTATAAGGTATATTTTCTTTTATTGGGGTTGTATAAAATTACAAAAGTTAAGCTACAAAATGTCTGGATTACAAAAATTTCACAAAATAGGAAAATTAAAATTAAAATTACAAATAGTTGTGAAATTGCTCGAAATGTTCCTCGGAAGAAAAAGCATATTCCACATAAGTTCCATAAGTGTATTGTCATTTTTGGTTCTATTTTTTATCTCCTTCATCACAAATAGGTAAATCCGTATGAGAGTCCCTATCTTATTCATCGGTTTCCGGCAAATATTCTCTTTCAGTATCACTTTCATTGAAATCCAGCGATGATGCCATATTGGCAGGAAAAAGTAAAAATAAACAACAAAAATAGTTATACAAACTTCAGAAAGCGAAACGAAACGCGAACAATCGTGTGCCTTAGTCAGGGTTAAAAAAATGAAATGTGCATCGTACTAAAAAGGGTAGCCTGATACTCAAGGAGTTAAGATTACAAGATGTGTTTATTATAAATTCATATACAGCTCTATTGCAATACAGATTAAAAATCAATTTCTTAACCATTATCAAGTCTTTATACATGGCATGAAATCGTCATTGGAGTGTGGAATATGTCCCCCTTTTGAGTTGTCTGCCCTTAATATATTACAATAGTATCCCACTCTATAAACCGTTATCACATCCTCATGCTCTGACATCAAGGTTGTGACATTTGTATCTAAATATACCATCAACTCGGTATACCAACCAACACTCTTCCCTCAATTTGATTTACACCGCTGATCCGTATTAATTTTGTGGCTTTAATATTGTACCTGGAGTAACAATCGGGAATTACGGGGCGATGACGCAGCGTTGCCATGCCAACGGCCTAAAGAAGAGTGAGAGCGGGATGAGGGATCTCTTCCGCATCGGAGGAGCGCCACGCATCGCTTCCGTAAATCTGTTCCTCTTTCCGGTGTGTGGGCTTTCCTCCGTGTATCAAATGCATGAATGGAAAAAGCTAACCCGACAGATCTCGATGGTTGTTCTCCATTTTTCTCGAGGATGACTTTTCGCATGACGTTTTTATTTCGTTCTTTGCTGCCTCTCCGCTCCCTGTTTGCTTTTTGGATGTGGAAAGTTTTTTATTTTTTTTTCTCTTTCTGTGATTTTTTCATTTTTGTATTCTATGTTTGCGGTCAGATTAAACTTTTTTATTATTATTTCGCATTCATCGCTCCATTTCGTTGGATTTTTTTTATTTAGTTTTTGTGGGGTTTTTTTTTTCTGAACAAAAAAGATGATGAAGTGCTGTTTTGTTGTTTTCGGTATATTTGTTCCGTTTGTTATGATTTCTGGTCTGTCACAACGAACAAAAATTTTGAGGAATTGAGATTCAAAGTAATGAGATGTGAAGAAAACAATTTAATGCTGATTTACAAACAAAAAAATTTGGAATATAGTTACGAAATTATTTATGTTCGTCTAACCATTTCCGAAAATTGTGGACTAAATATTATTACATAATAATTATGACGCATTTTCTGTCATATGGGAGAGAAAATGTCAGTTTTTACTCCAATTTTAAATTCAATTCAAACACACATAATTTACACAATTAAACAAGCGTGAACCTTATAAAGTGACGGGATAGTGATTAGTAATGCTGACTGTTGTAGTTAGTAAAACTAGCACTTAAAATATTCGCAGAGTAGAAGATCCTCTCGAGAGGTTGGTAGTAAGAGAAGAGGGGTGGGAGATCCATGGATCACCCCCTGTGTGTTCTTTCTCAAAGCTAGGATGTAACGTAGCTAAAACTTATCGTCAATAGCAAGATGCCCAAAGCTGCGGCTAAAGCAATAGACGTAATCTAGACCCTTTGACAGGAGGAATTTCGTGGGCTTCGATCTCGAACCCTCGATCGAGTGCTATCAGTAACAACAACTCAATGAACTTAATGAATTATTTTTTTATTTAGTTTTTAAATGTTTTTGTAATCTATGATGTATTTTGCATGATATCCGAATTTAAATTTCATTAACAATCATTATTATCACAAGAAATGAAAATGGTTTTTGGTAAATTAGCAAGAGGTGAGATTTATGATCATAAAATTATATTACATGTTCTTAAAGACTTCATTAATATCCCATCTATTATAACGCATTATAATATTTAAGTACAATAAGTAGTTAATGTAAAGTTGCTCTCAGCTCTTCAAAAAGTACGCGAAGATAATTGTACTTATTTGAATGATGGAAAGCGATATATATATATATTTGCTTTCCATGGCATTTCACTGCCAAATCTCTGTTAGTCTTTACATCTTAAATTTACTTGGTTTAATATTTTAATGAAGCTGTAGATCTTGAAGATTTCAGAAAACCCGAAGAAAAAAAATTATGTTCAAGTTATTTTTAAAATCCTTGCAATATTTTCAGAAAAGTTTTCTTTGATAGATTTTTAGTAGAATTTTGATTTACTTAGTGTTATTAAATAATATTAAATAAGAGAGTGTCATTTTTTTATTTTAAATATAAGAAAATGAAAAAGTTCTACTAAATAAACTACAATTAAATTTTCTATCAGTCGAATGCTAATTGGTGTGTCTGGAAACACTCTCTAATCAACCAATGATTGGGATCGCTTTACGCATTCGCGTGAAACGGAATGTTTGTTTCCATTTTGTCATTGCAAAAAAGATGATTTCGAATTTTCTGCACTAGTTTTAGGCTTAGTTAAATGTATTTCAGAATCTGTAAATTTTTGTTCCGCGTGTCTGCGTTATTTTGGCGTTACGTCTAATTGTTGTTGTCTTGTCCATGCAGTGCTTGGCTTGTCCATGCAGCGAAATCAAATGGCACCGAAGACGTCCAAAATGGCCCTTGCTATGTCGACGATCTTTGGTGAATAAAGCAGTTGATCTCGTCCATGGGGTTTAGATCTATGTCGTGGTGTTTAGCCAATGTATAAGGACAGTTACAAATACTGTTAGGAGACAGTTAACGTCAGGACAGTGAGGACAAGTTTAACTTCTTTGGCCATCTGGGGATATTTTCATCCTTTTAAAGTGTCTTGTACGTAGTCTGGCTATGATGGTTGGAATTACGGGATACAATTAAGATCTGAAATGAAGTGCTTCTTAACTGGATGGGAGGTAAGCTTACGTCTGACTATTGCATCAGCATCAGTAAGGGTAAGGCTATTAAAAAGTTGAGGGTAATTTCGGGCTTCCTTGAGAAGGATATCCGCCTGTTCATTGCCGAAGATATCTACGTGGGCCTGTATCCATTGCAAAGTGCGAATTCTTTGGTCTGCGAGTGAATGAGTGAGGGAATATTAACATCGCACTGTTCAGCTACTCGTGGGCTCTTGACGACGGACCTCATATTTTTGAACCATGGTCAAGTGATGAGGACGAAACCTGAGCTGGTAACCCTATCTCCTAACTACCACACCACACCAATGTTTAGCTACAACTGCTCTATTAATAAGCGCAATTATACCCTGGGTAAGTTGGGAGTTACCACTGTGGATCGCCTGTGGAGTGCCAATCTAGAGTCTTAGAACATTAAAATGTCACTGGTTAACTCCAAATTAAAGTATTAAAATGAAAAACACCTCTCTTTTCCTAATCTCAATGACAATCTATAAATAAAGAGAGGAAAAATTTAAGTACATGTTTTCATTCTTAATTATAAGAATTTATAAAGCTTTTTTGATTTAGCAAAAATTTTGATTGATTTTTTGGGACACTAATGTAGCTAATAAGCATTCAAATATTATGCAGTTGTAACTAATTACAAAGTATTGCCTTAAAAAGAATTAAATAAATGTCTAGAACTGAACACCTAGTCCTTTCTTCAAAGTTCGACCTAATTTAGGAGCTTACGATGATTTAAGTAGCTTTTCTAATGTTTTTGATAGAGTAAGAAACAAATACGAAGGGGGTTTGGGAATTGGGGTATTTATTTCCCAGGAGAAATTACCAATACGAAGGGAGCTCTCTCCCCCCATTTATTTTGGAAGACACTAACACTTGAGAGGAAATCTAAATCTCATAGGGCTTAATGGAAACGACTGATTGATGAATAAATGTCCAAAGTGCGATTCAAAAGATAAAATAAGTGGTAAAGATGTTCAAAGATTTTTATTCTTCGTCAAATTTCTAGTGACTGAAATTCTTTTTATTAACATATGTAAATAAAAAAGGAAGTGCATTGAAACCGTGGTAATAATTATGAATTCTGATGTTAATAAAATTTTAAAATTGAAATTTATTCATATTTTTGCATTTGTATGATGATATCAAGAAACATCGATGCAGATTAATAGTGAATTTGCTCTCTTATTTAATGAAATAATATAGTTAAAAAATATATAGTTCAACCGAGAATATGACTGTTACAAGCCACCAACGAATATAAATTGAAAAGTGGAAGGAACGCAAGAAATATTATCACAGGAAACAAAGTTAAATATATTAAGAAATTTATGACGAGAATTATTCAAAGGTCATTTAGCAATGATGTATGTGGCTTAACCCATTCAGGGTTACATATTCGTAATTGCGCTTTCCCTACTCTGAAGTCAATGATCACACCGGTGTGATTTAATTTTGGAACTTTTTTATATTAATTTTTACAACGCACAAGATGGCGGCTAAAGTTCTTTTTTTTTCGAATATTTCACACAAAACTGAGAACTTCAATATCTGCTTTCGACTTCGAGTTTTATTTAACTAGATCTGAAATATTCATGAATGTAAACAACTGCACGTGTTTAACTCTTTCAAGAGAATCGGGCATTTAAAGGTTCGTGATTTATTGCGCTCTGGATTTCTGTTTATATTTTGACTAGGTTGAAAGCTAATTAGTTTATTGGGCATCAGACATTCATAATAATAGTTTCAGTATTTATTTTATTTTTGTTTATTTTTATTTTGCTTAAAAATAATTTTTATTCTCAAAAACTTTTAAAAAGCAGACGTGACGAAAAAGAATCGTTTGTTCTTATTGAATCATTTTTAACTTAGTAGGAACAAACTATTCTTTTTCATTGCTATCGCAACCAGAGTTGTCATAAACATATGAACAGAAAACATAATACCAATGTAATATTATGAAAGCTATAACGATTTAATTAAAAAATCTGGAAAAAAAAGGATAGATATCAACTGTTGTTTAAAATATTTGTATCAGTTCAAGCCTAAACAAGTTTATGTGAGAGTAAATTTATCGTTTGGGATTTTCCAGATAGTATTTTGTAAGTTTTGCGTCTATTTTGTTTTAATCATCATGGCGAAAAGAGTACATTTTTTTATTAAAATAAAAACATTTTCTTTAAAATTCGCAATTTTTTTTAAATATAGCGAAAATTTTTGTACTGTATATTCAGATATTATCAATGATAGTAAATTGTAAATTTTAGCGTGTTTGATTGCATTAAAGATTTTATATGAATTTTTAAATGAAATTAGGCTTAGTAATGAAATTCGCCAGGTCCCATGCATGCGTTCCCTCTCGGAACGTGCGGGTCTGGGGAGACGCTTATTTCTCCTTTCGCCCGTTCTGAAGGGGTTTACTTACTACCAAATATTTTGAATGCTGCCTACTTGGGTATCACCAAACATTGCACAATATTCAATGCAATATCATTGCTCAAGTTATTCCGTCATTTTACAAAAATAAAAAACACAATCCAATGTGTACTATGTACACTTTTTCACTTAAAAGCCAACTGCGATCGCTAGACTTTATGAACAGTCTTGAAAAAATTCGTACATGTTCATAAATTTTACTCATCCCCAATGGAGGACGTGTAACTCACTTCACTTGTTTGTACAGAAAATAAGGATCAATACACATCGAATAAACCCCATATATACTGTCATCACATATAAAAATTTATTTTATAATATATAAACCGTATATACATATATATATAATATGATTCATCATGTATATATATAAATTCATTTTATAATTGAGTCATTCTTTTACCTCAGGAAATGGATTTTGAGTTGGAGTCCTGATTAATTAATTGAAGGCAGTCTTAACCCTTTACCTACCACGCTATGATTTACTGCAAATATTTTCATGTAATATTTTTTTTTGAATCACTGCATTGAAAATTAAGGGATATACATAAATAGGTCTGAGATATTATCATGATACAAAAAGACCGAATGATTTTTAACGCAGTTATTAACTCTTAAAAATGCTAAATAACTAGAAAACACTAATATTTTACAGCATAAAATATTTATTTTTAAAGATTATTAAATTTTTAAATTTTATTTACTTTTTTTTACGCATGAACTTAATTTGATGATATTCAAAGAAGCAGTTTTTTTTATTAATACACAGAAATTCATTACACATTGTGCATTTTTGAGTGAGGTTTCGATTGAATGTTGTTTTAATCACTGCATCCTGGGGTATGAAATGCTGTAATTTCTAAACATGAACTACTGAACCTTGACTTCAGTTTCTTGATCGTCATCCTGAGAACCTAACGCAAATTCCTGCAGAAAATTTGCTGAGACTTATTCCTCTAAAGAATCATCTGTTAGTACATCATTGATTTCAGATAGTGGGTTCTGTAGTAAATCCCAAGCTTCTTGTAGACAGGGGTTTTTTTCTAGACATTCTAAGAAAAAGAAATAATAATAATAGCACCTTCAAAACCTCTTATTATTGTTAAATCTCAGTTATACATAAAGAAATTAAAATGTCATTAATTTTTGAATTAAGAATAGATATTTCATTTAATTGTGTGGCAAAAAAAAAACAAGCTCAGATTCAAAGTTCAAAATTTTTTGAAAACGTTAAAATAAATTATGAAAAAAGCAAAATAAATAAGTTAAGCTAAAAGAAATGCCAAAAAAAGCATAAGTCTATTGCACTATAGTGATGACTCTATAACACAACAAAAAACAACAATAAGCCACACAGACGGGGGGAAAAAACTAGTTCTTCCTCCAATACCCAGTGTGCTGTCGGTGCTTATAAGTACCGCAAAGTCATTCAACTGTAAAGTTAATTATATACATTGTTCACTTAAAATAAATAGCCAAATAGTTTTCTGGAGGTCTTTCTTAACATTCAAAAAAAAAAATAAGACACTTACATTTTGACATTAACTCTTTTTCGGAACAAAAATGACAACCTTTGCAATCTGATCAAAATGTCAGCTGAAAACGCAGCTTCTGCTATAAAACTATATATTCGCTTTCCCCGCTAAAATACTCATCATAGAATCCGTACTGCCATACATCTTGAAAGATTGAATTTACATAAAAGAATATTCCTGCTAAGCATTGTCAGAGTATTCGTATAAAAATGTGTTAGACATTTGGAAAAAAAAATTTATTTTAGGATCCGAATTTTTATGGTCCTTAAGTTTTTCCAACCACGCGCCATGATCTCAAGTAAATAAACTGATTCGAACCCGACCTCTGTGCGAGTTTCGAGATTTGTAGTTGGCAACGGCTGCAATGTAAATCTAAATAACTTGGCTCGTGTAAGTATTTAAGGAGACCGAGGTTGGTTGAGAGAAGATCGTCGGTTTCGGACGAGGTGATTTTGCTCTTCGATTGGGGACATATGAGATGTACAACTGGTTTGTTGCTCAGTATTTTTTAAAGATGGTTCGAATCAGTTAACCAAAGTTTGGTAATATTATATTTTGATGATTATATTTTTTTTAACTTAATGTTTTAATTTCTCCAGTGGCGAGAATTTTCACTTGAATTATTTAAAGAATAAAAATGTTTTTAATGAAACTGCTTTATTACTATGCCTCCTCGACATTAAATTTCGCTGTCAAGCTTTGCTTACGTTAATTCACTATGAATAATTATATCAAAATGATTATTCTATGCAATTTTAAAGTGAGTGGTACTTATAAGTACTGTCGGTAGTAAATGGTTAAATAAAAATTATATTGCAATTGTGAAATCAAACAACAAAATACATTTAACTTGATGTTGTTGTTTTTTTTTCAGTTTTTATACTATTTTCCGGAATTGATGTTTTTGTATTCGCGATGTTAAATTTGATATTAAACTTTTTTAAATACAATTATTGTACTGTGTGTGAGGTATTATATTTTTAACTGCATAAAAATTAACAAATGTACCCTCAGAGATTCTCTACCTCATCTTTAACAATTTCAGGGGGTCTATTTATTACATTCACAATTGTACCTTGATTCCCTTATTTAAACATATTAGCTTAAAATAATAACATTGATATAGCTTATTAATTTCATTTAAAATACGTGAAATAAAAGAAATTGAGGATGAATAACTAGTTTAGTCTTTACTCTCTCTTTAAATGTGCTTTAAAAAGGGAGTTCCTGAAGAAAAGTAAACAAAAATAGTTTTATTTCTTATCAGCAAATCTAAACAAAAATTAGTGACGAGTTATCTACTTAAAAAATGCTTTTAACCGAGGTTCAAAATTTTAAGGTTTTTCATGTTGAAATTTAATGTTCTGTAAATATAAAACAATCAGAAAGTGCATTAAGCTATCAAATAATTAACTATAATTCGCTAAGAGCTCTTTATTGTGTTTTGAGTATATTTCTGTTGTAAATAAATTTTATTAAGTAACATTTTTAATTTTATTTCCTCGCAATTCTTTGTCTATAAGTACGAGAGTTTTATCAAATGCAAATACTTTTAAAACTCATTAATTCTTTAAAGTATTTTGATAGTTAAAAAATTCATCGAAAAATAGATCACTTAAATCAGAATCTAACGAAATAAGTTTCGCACAAAGATAATGATTTAAAGACCAACTTACTGTAAATACATATTTATTCATATTATAAAGGAACAACTGTATATATTAGAACTGAACTATATTTATTATAATTTTATATTATTATACTTCTTCAAGAAAATTATAACTGAATTTAATTATATAATTCTTATAACGAACTCTTGCACAATTTTCATAATTTTTCAAAATAATGAGTTTTAAATATGACGTAAATAAGTAATCCAAAAATAAATAAATCATTTTTAATGATAATAATTTTTTATAAAACAACTTTTTTATATAAGGTAATTCTAAAATAAAAGCAATTATTCTAACATTTCGTATTCATTAACGATTTTTTTAATTTTTAATAACTTCATTAAACACTTGATTTAACGCATTGAACCTAAAGAAACCAATGATGAAGCAATAACATCGAGATAATTTCATTAAGAGAAAAAAAAAGTCTACTTCATTCCTTAAGCTTAATATAAGACATTCTAAAGGCTAGTAACTTCCGAACCTCTTACTTTATTTGTTTAGAAAAGAATTAAGTCATTTAATTGAAGATTTATTGCCTCTGCTACTTATTTTTTGAAGAAAATAACTGCCACGTCATTGCTACTAAAGCGCAGCGTTCGAACTTAATCAAAAAGTTCCCTAACGATGATTACTTTTAAAGTAGAGTGTTAAAGTCTCATAAGTACCGTTAATTTCGCAGCTTAGTTCTCAGAAGAGAATTCCACGGGAGAAAAAGAATCGAGATAAAATAAATTTCCATCAAACTTTGAATTCTTCACCGTAACAAATGAATCGGGATAAAATTTGATAAATAAAGAAAAACTACTTTGACTGCTTCTCTCACTTTTATCGTCAAGTAGACAGTAAAACCTTTAAAACTTCATTAAAGGAGATAAGTTGCTAATTTAGCTCACTAATTAGGAAAACTTTTTTTTTAAAAAAATCGTTTTCTTTTTCGCGAACAGCGAGATCATATTGTCAGCAACATCAATTTAATCAAAAAGATTTGGAAGAAAAGAAAGTTTTAGATGGTGTTACTTCGTCAGCGTAATTTCAAATTATTTGTTCAATTAATTGCGTAAAAATTATAAAAGTTTGTAAGACAATATAATTTTTATTACATTTCTATAGGCTTAAGCAATGTGTTACACAATGAATTTTGCCACTCAGTACTAACTTGTATTTAAAAAAAATTATATTAATTAGTAAACTGAACCTGTAAAGAATTTCATTTCCTAACAGATTCGTATTATTATGTTTTACCATATCTAGGAGAAATTTATAAAAGAATCATTGCGTTTTTATACCTTGAAGAATTATTTAAAATCCAGTTTTCTCAAATTAAGAATTAAATTGCTTCTTTACAAATGTCTTATAAGATCTGTCCCGACTTATGCAGCAGAGACTTGGCCATTGACTTTACGTGATGAGGAAACTTTGGGAATTTTCGAGAGAAAGATCTTACGCTGCATTCTTGGTGGGATCCAAGTAAATGCACCATGGAGAAGAAGGTCTAACTTAGAACTCTACAAAATTTACAAACAACCTGATATTGTAAAATTTATCAAATTTCAGAGATTCAAATGGTTTGGTCATCTGGCTAGAATGAATGAAGATCTTTGCAGCAAGAAAATCTTTCTGGCAAAGTCCATGGGAAATAGACTTCGGGGCAGACCCCCGTTAAGATGGATTGACTGTGCTAAAAAGGACCTAAATATTTTAAAGTTCAAAAACTAGAAAGCATTCGCTAAAAGTAGAGATACCTGGAGAAAACTGCTGGAGAAGGCCAGGGCCCACCCAGGGATGACGAGCTATTGAAGAAGGAGAAAAGGGAATTATTTTTATTCTATGTTCCAATATTTTTTTAACCGTTTAAAAATCCAGTGCATGTTTGTAAAATAATTATTTTTGATTGTCATATATATTTAACGAAAACTGAAAACAGTTCATTGGAGTTGGGTGTAACAGTTTATGTGTTGCTTGAAGTACTTTAAGACTTTTCTGATTGCATTTATTTTTAATTTAAGCTTAAGTTACTTCTCTTTTTGTAAGTCTTTTTAATAATACATTACCATTTTGAAGAAAGTATAAGATCCATTTTTATTCTTTGTTTAATTACCCTTACACTAGATAGACTGTAGGAGACTAGTAAAAAGATATTTTTAAATAAATTATTTGGTAGAAATTTGGCTAAATAGAGGAAATATTAAAGTATTTTGGTAATTTATTTGGAACAACATCGTTCTAGAAGAACATGGTAATTTGTTTGCAAAAAATGTTGTAATTTTCTGAGATACTGTTAAATGATATTAAAGCCACTATTTTGCTCTACTAACTTCTTCACTTCCTCATGGAAGAACCTTGAAACTCGTTTGAATATAACTTCAGACACCCCAATCATTTTGCAAGAAGCACATTGACAGATATGGAAGCTCGGACATCCCCAAACACAAAGTAAACTATTGGGCTTCTTGACCTTCCACACTTTTCAAAAACTGTATGACAAAAAAATTCTAGAACAAATTATGTTTTGTACATTTTTATAGTAATGGAAATAAATTATTAATTTATTTTATATATAAGCACATTTATTTAAATAAGCATTGAATTAAAGCTTTTTCACAGAAAAAGTAAATTAACTCTGAATTTAGATATATGTATTCCAAAAAATATATTGGTCTTTCATTTTTGAATCCTTTAGAAATTTTCTATTCAACGATAAAATATGAATAGTTACAAATTTTCAACTCCTTCTCTCTCAGGAATAAATCTATAAAATGACCTAGATATAAAGAATTTCAGAAAACTCTATAAAAAGCAACAACATTGAGGGAAAGAAATATTCTATGACAAGTCCACTCGAGATGAAAAGGAAGATTATTATGTCTACAGTAGTCAAAAAGTGTTCCCGCGTTTCATATATTCTATAAAGTTTATTTTTTTTACTCTATAGTTTTCATTTCCCTTGAGTTTTTTACTTTGTAAAAAATTTTATAATGAACTATTTTTACTACAAAATAGACAAGAAAATATTATTAATATTTCTCTCGCATCAGTGTAAATGTGAACTTTTTTGTTAAAGGGAATAAATGATATATCATACATATTTAATTTTTACTATTCCATTTTATGTATGTATTATTTAGAACGTTCATTTCTATAAAATTTTTTAAGTTACTTTAATTTTGGGGTGGATAATGTCAGTGAAAATTAAAGAATTGAAGGGAATAGAGCATCTTATCTCTTTGAAAATATTATAAAACTTTTTTTTTCAACTAAGAAAAAATAATCACATAAACAAATTTGCCACAAGAGTCCCGCATATAGTATCTAGATATTACTGTTATAAAAACTTCATTACAATTCAACCAAATATTTGACATAATAAGAGGAAGTCCTTTAAAAGTTTGTTTTTATTTTTTCACAAGTAGTTTCTTAAAATGTTCATTATTTCCAGAATCTTTTTGGCAATATTCTCATTAAAAACAGCAAACATATTTTACAAAACTTTAAAAAAAACTTATTAAGTAAGAATGTTTCCTTAAAACTTAATAAGAATTTTTAAATAGTTGTGATGTTTCACATCAATGTTTGGTTATAAATATACGGACATTTCGTATTCAAACTAGCAATATTTATAAAAATTTTGTAGAATATACTTTTTTTTAACATTTCATAAAATCTAATACCAAACAATTTTCACACAAAATATTTAAGTTTTTCCCTGTTTTTTATGACAATTACTAATTTGATAATCCGGGAAATGTGTAATTGTGCATTTGCTTGCTTATTCGAAAGAAAAATTTACTTCATCCATGTAAATTATAGCATAGCTTTTTCTCATGAATTTACTAATAGTTATGTATTAAAAAAAGTGTAAGTAATATGTATATATAATATATAAGTCTGCTTACATTTAAGCCTTATAGAACCATAAAGTTGCAAAGAGTAAATATTAGCATGAACTACTTTAGTTCTTTTGGGTGTAAAATAAATAAAAATCATAAGAAAAATACAAAACAATAGGTTTTTTTCTTAATCAATGTATCAAAATTCAATTCTGTGTAGTTCTACAGAGCATTTCTCTGCATTTGTTCAAATGTTCTTGATTATTGTATACACTTATACTTAACTTAATAACATAAAACACATGAAAAACTGATTAATACATTATTACGCAAAACAATAAACTGAAATAAGAAAAAGAATGAAAATATTACAATGTTACTCGTGTATTTTTTATAGTTAACACCAGTTAATTTATTAATTTGTTTTCGTTAAACGTTCCTGTTTACGTTATTGCAGTTCAACATACGTTTTATTTCGACATTCTGTAAAGAAATACAGATAAGGTTATACTTCAATACGAGATTCGCTAATTTTAAAGTAGAGTGTAATATTTCACTTTATCTCGAAAAGATAAAATAAAAAAATAATTTAAAATAAAAATAATATTTTTCAAAAACCATGACAAAGAAGAATCAAACAGCTAGATAGAAACCGAGATCAAGCTTAAATATTTATGAATGTAATTTAAATTTATAACCCTTTTTTTATAAACTTGGACGTTTCAAAATGGTGAAATATTTTAATGGATAAAGTAGTGGATATTGCCATGACGTGCTCCAACGTACTTCAAAGAAACATTTTTATTCAAAAATTCCATTCTAAGTATCCCAGAAAACTCTCAAAAAGGTTCAATTTTCAAAACAATTCTTCTCTGAACCGTCTTCGAAAATCCATTCCCAAGTTATCATGTTTTACAGTACAAAATATAACACTTTATCATCCTAGCGAAGACTAGTTTCAAATTGTTCTTTAATTACTTAACAAAACGAATCGTTTCATCATTAGCATTTGTCTGAATAAGAACAACGCAAAAAAGCAAAATGGCGCCCTAAACTCTCTTTACATGTTAGAGAAAGGAGAATTATCCACATTGGATGAGACAATAGAAATGATGCACAATAGCAAAAGATACTCAGTGTCAAAATGGAGGAACATTAGCTGAAGTGCCGTAATTAGAGAGGATTATGATGAGAAGGGGTGCTAATGATTTTTACAAGATGCGCTTTCCGTTCCTAGCACGGTTTGACTTGTTTCATGAAATGGCGGTAATCTGTGAGTTCTTTTTGACATGCAGGAAAGGTCTAGTATCTGGTTTTATCGGTATCTTTCTAGAAACTGCAGCTATAGAATTGCTGAAGAATACTTAAAAGGTGAATTTTGATAGGTTTTACTATAAATTTCAAAGAAGGCTTAATGGATTTTTTCTTCTTATACTTATCTTTCCATGAAGAAGGTAGCTGACTTTATGGATGACGAAATTTCAGCAAACTAATACTTATTTAGCTTTCTTTATAATGTGTGAATTTATTATCACTCTTGCCCTCTTTGATGTTTTTCTTATAATTGGTAGTCATACATTTGATGTGTAATTGGTTTCACATAGACACCATGCGTAAAAGACAACTGCAATTCTGTTTTTAAAGCAATTGAAAGGGCGCTGCACTATTTTGAATGTATGTGACACATATTTTTAAGCAATGTTACCTTTGCATTGGCATATTACCATCACTGCTTTCTTTTTATGTGATCTTTTTGTACTTGTAGGAAGTAATTCTATTCTCCTGTATTTTTGATTGTGTGTGTTATTTATGTATATGCTTTTATGTATGTTATTTTTTTAACTAATGCCTGTATACCAAAGGATAAATAAAGATTAAAATTAGTTCAAAAGTATTATTTATCATCATACCTCGTAAATGCAAATACACTGCCCTCCGAAAGTTAACGTACATTTTGTTTTGGTGTCTAATTTGAAATTGAAGAAATATAGAAACAAGAAACTTTATGGAAATGTGCGCTAAACATTTATTTTATTAAATGCGACCCATGAATTTTTATAAGTTTCGCGTACAAACATACTTACAACAAAAATATACTCTTGGTAGAAAAATTCGTCATTGAAAAAAACAGTAAATCAGAGTTTTATGAGAAACAACGTCGTGAAAACATTTTAAAAATGGGTTATCATAAAGAATGTATCCACACCAAACTGCAATGTTTAAATAACTTCAATTTTCCATGCTGTCAATTTTGTCGAACACCAAAATGAGAACTAGACATGGAGTAACCCTTATTCCGGCTCATGTAGCAACCATGGATGAGGACTTGGTACTCGACTTTCCCAGAAAATTGATTTCTAATAGTTTGTACAAATGTTGAGAATGTTTGAAAGTAGAATGATATAGCAAAAATATGCAATAAAAATTGAGTTTTATTTATATATATTGAGTTTTTTTGTTTTAATATGTACAAATAATGAATTTAATAAAGCGTCTTTAATTGCTTTCGGTTGTTTTTTTTTAATTTTTCATTCAATATTTGTTGTGTGTTTGTTCATTATTTCAACTGGGAAGAAGTAAATAATTATTGATGAAATAGATCGATTTTGAATTATAATATTATTTTTCCAATCCATCGTATTGTTTCTAAATAAATTTGAAACACACAGAAACTCCTTACTTGTTGCAAAATATTATTAAAATCCGTATCATTCTTAACATTTAATAATATTTGTATTACTTAATTATTTCAAGGAAGTATTTCAAATAATTATAGTGTTTTAATTTATTTTTATATGTAGCGAAATTAATTGCTTTGCGATATCATTTTGCTATCACAAAAGTGAATACTTTAAACCTTCCACAATAAATATTATTAGAAATGAATCTTAATTTCACTTTGATCTTTTAATCACAATGATACTTTATGGAATAAATTCTCTTTAAGCAAACGATAAAGGAATGTAAACAGATAATGGATTGCTTATTTTTGCATTTATTTATATTTTTTTTAAATTTTAGGAAATGGTACTTGAAGAAAGATATCAAAGATTTCTCCAAGAGCCATTTTCTAAGCATCAACTAACAAAGATTGAAAATTTATTGATTCTATGCTTTATTAACCATAATTTAACTATTCTTCTAAGAAAAGTGTTATTTTAAATAAATTATTGGTAATCAAAATTCATTGGTATAGTTCTATTCGCCATTTAGTTATATATCAATATCAGTTAAAAATTTCTCCAAATTAAATTTCTTAATTTATGAGAAACAATTTTAAAGGAAAAAATGTATAACTCTAAAGAATTTTACACTCAAATATTAAACTATACTGCCAAGACCTTGAAAAATGAGCATATTAAGATTCTAAAACAATTCTAAAATCCCTTTTTAGGTTTTTTTTAATTTTTATTTTCCCTTTTTTGCAAAAAGTACAAAGCAAACAATGAAAATAATACCATAACAAAGTGAATTAGCCAAAATATTTTAGCTGAAAGTGTAAAGATATTACGAAATCATAACTTTTATAGTGTAGTTTTTTTTCAGCCATACAAACAACTTCCTTTTTTATCAGAGAGCGTCTCAATATATCGTAGCCATTACCTAACGAAAACCAGTCTGACATAAAAAAAATATTCACAAAATTAATTTAATCCTCTTTTTTTAATTTTTAAGTACTTTTTTTGCAAATTGCTTTTTCCCACGCATTTTATCGGTGACGGTTAAAAATTTCCCCTTAAAGGGTCTGTAAATAATTTCTATTAAATTTTAGAAAGCTGTTTTTAATATTTTATTCATGTTTTATTTAAAATATATTAAATGCAAATTTATATTTTATTTTATATTCAACGAGCTACAGAAAACAATGATAAAAAATAAATATTGAAGCAAGAAAAATTAATCTATTTCAACTTTTTTTAATCATTGAATATTTAAGCTATTTAAAAAAAACCTAAGAGCCCATAATAGAAACATAAGATAGCCACGAAAAAAATATCAAAAATCAGGAAAACAAAGTATATATACATTAAAATTTCTTTTTATATTATGATCTCGGAAGTATTATAATAAATACAATATTTTAGATTTAAGGAATGAAAATAAAACCTTTATTATTATTTGGCTATTATTTTTATTCTTTCTTGAAATAAACGCAAACATATTTAAAATTATTATTACATATATTGGAGCAGATTTAGCATTGTATTTCCTACTGAGTAATATTTATATGAATTCGTTTTATTAAACTGCATTCTGAAAATTAATTTATATTAGCAAATTTATAATCAGCTACAAGAAATATATTTATACTTCAATTAATTTGAAAATAGGTCTGAATACATTCTCATTTGTCTTCGGGGGGATTCGGACACTTTTTTTCGATTGTACATTCACTACAGGCTTTTTTTTTATTAAACGGTCATGAAGATTAAGGAATGCAATCCAATATCTTAAGGTATACAACTGCTGCGACAACTTTTTTTTTTAAAAAAAATGGAGGTACGGGGGGAAAAATTTGTGATTCTTAGATTTATTTAGTACATTTAAGAAAAAAATGCTAAAATAAAGAAGAGAAAAATAAATTATTATTACTAAAATGGGAAAAAAGGGGTAAAAAATTTACAAAAAATAACATAAACGTGGCCCATTCTGTACCAAAACTTTAAGAGCAAAGTTTGGTGTTCATTTTTGAAATGACCTTCGGGATAAGAGATATTTTAGTTTTTACAAAAACTAGAGTAATTTATCGTAGTTGTTAAATGAAATTGCTTAAAAACGCTGATTGTATTTACATAAGGGACTGTAAAATTTTTAATAAATCAGTAATTGATAAATCTGAAGGTTAAAACATTCTACTATTATACAGAACATACACAAAAACTTTCAGTCAATTATTCTTAAAAATTTTTGAGGAATCGCTGTCCCCGCGTTTGAGTGTTTCGAAAAAACGCATTTTAAAATTTGACGTACCTCGTTTAAAGTTATGGCATCTGCTTTACAAAAACACTTGTAGTTTTTGTTCCAGTGAAATAAAATAAAAACCGTAGTACTTTTACAAAGCTCATAAGACGGTCTATAAAACAAAAACAAAAAATTTGACAATTTTTGAAAAAATTCACGATTTTATGGTAGTCCGATACCTAAATTTGACCCTAAAAAATGGGCGAAATTAGTTATATTATAAATGTACTGAAGCCGTATATAATAATACTTTTCTATATTTGTGCAAATACGCTGTGCTTCTGCCAGTGATTTGTTCGTTGGGGTACACAATAATTAAGCAGCATATTTCCTTATAAAGTGAAGATCCATGAACTGAACACATTCCAAAATATACATGAGTTTATTGCCTTTTGCATTTCTATCTCTATACATATAAAAAAAACTTTTAGTTCGATCTTTTCTACTAAAGTATTCCTGATACAAAGCTTAGGGTTCCAAATACAGTTTAAAGGGTTTCAGATATTTACAACCTTCTTTGAATAGATTCAAACATATCATTAGTAAACGTGTTGCACATTGGGGAATATTGTCAAAAACTTATCTTTGTCAATTCACTACACCTTAGCAAATTTTTTACTTACTTATAAAATTTTCAAAATGGTGTCAAGATTAAAGTTTTGCCACTTCCCATCATATAGAATAAGTCTTCGCTCTTTCATGATTAAGGAAACAACTACAGCCTGATCCTGAATTAACTCTCTTCAAAAAATACCGTATGATCCGTCATATAACGCGCGTGCACGTTTAATACAAATAAGTAATATATAAAAAAAATTAAGTCAATTCCTACTTTGAATGGATGAATAAAAAGTATTTTATTAAGACTGAAAATTTGAACAAGATATATAAATAAATATATATAAATATATATATATATATATAGGGAGAGTGAACTAATAGTAGAAATAGAAAAAAAGAGCATGATTAATCTGCATTGTTGTAACAATGCACATCCGGTTTGGCTAGTTAGGCTGAAAAATCGGTTTTCCACGCCAACTTTGTCATTGTTTTCCCAGTTACATTGTAATTAATGAATTAATATTTGAAAAAAACTGTGTATTAACATCAAGTGTCATCCACTACAAGTTTAAAAAAATTATTTGAACTTAATGTGGATGAATAGAAAGTATTTTATTAACGATTGAAATTTTGAACAAGATATATAATAATTTTTTTTATTTCTAATGGGCTGCGGATTGGTGTTTTACATTGCAGACCTAGTACATTCCCCGGAAGCTGGTATTTTTTAGTACAACACCATATAGGCGGATACCAATCACCGCAAGTAATTTTGACGCCCAGTTTCTTCCTTAGAGAGAGGCTCCTGAGCTCTGAGATATATATATAATATATATATATATATATATACATTCTACTCTCGATAATTCGAAGTTGGTGGGACCAATGAAAAACTTCGAATTATCAAGAGTTCGATTTATCAAGAGGGTAGAAAAAAACTCCCAAATTACACGAAAAGAAAAAAAATTTTCTAATTCATTCAAATTTGGGACAATGTAATAAAACAACAATTGTAAATATGTATAAAATTATTTTAATATATTTTTAAAAAGTACATATTATACTGTATAAATACTATAAAGAAGTTAAAAGTCCTGCATTAAAAGAATACATTCAATGCTTGTACGTACAATCCTACGCATCTCTTCTTCACAATAGCGGACCATGCTTTCTGAAGACATGTGTAGTAAGGCCACGTGTTTAACGAAATATATGGATGGCTAACAACAGGTGCGGTTGGTCTATCGTGCACTTGAAGAAAGAAAGCAATAAAAGTTCTTTTCGCCTGAGGAACCGTAAAACACAAAGACGGGGTAGATAATCATCAAAGGGGCTACGTTTCAGGAGAGACGCGCAAAGACAATACAACGCAAAACTTTTAAGCTCCAACCTGTTTGTTACAGGACTGTACATGAATGTGAGTGTTCAAAATGTCGAGAGTTTTATAAGATAACTTCGAATTATGCGTGTTGTAGTCTAGCCAGTCACAGATTTTACTTCGAAATATTGAATGTACCAAAACGCATTGTTTTAGCTCAAAATATCAAGAGTTTTTCTAGGGACTGAGCATATACTTCGAATTGTTAAAAGGTTCGTATTATCGAGAGTCGACTGTATATATATATATATGTAATGACTTCTTCTAACTCTTTAACTTTACCCCGTTGAATTAGTTCCTAATTCTTTGGCACAAGACCGTTATAATCTTAATCTTAATCTAATTGCTCGCGCGCATTTGCATCCAATCACGACTCCTGTTCAGTGCGCAACAGCCCATGAGGCCAAGCCTACTGTGCCATCTCAGTAAACGTGACATTGGGCGGGGTGATGAGCAGATGTTCGATCAGGTGGTAGCCTGAAGCGAACCCCCAGTGTTGGTCCCAAGTAAGCTTGGTTCTCTTTATGACCCACTGATGAGTGAAGGCTGAGTCCTGCCAGTCCGGGTGAACTGGACTGTGGTGGGGGCGATGCACTAACCATTCAGCCTGCTGAATGTTGCCTTTCGTCTTCGTCGTCTTCAAGTATAAAAAGCTCGGAGCCTTCGGTTGCTCTCTCTTTGTGCTTTGTCTGTCTGTTAATCATGTGTCCGCGTCGCTGCTAAGTGTTGCTTCTGCTTTATATATGTGTACGTTAACATCCATAAATTATGTAAATATGTTTGCACTTGATATATTGGTGATGTTCAACAAACGAAAGATGAACTTTATAGTAGAGAAGTATTCTATCAAGACATAGCTACCCCTCGACCACGACTACATGTAAAAACCAACACCAGCCACGCTACAAAAATCTTCGCCCAAATTCGTCATCACATTTCATATATACACTGCTAGCCACCGTAAATGCAACACCAAGAAGGACAAGAGATAGCACAACAAAATTTATTTTGTAGATAACATGTTGACCAAGTATCAAATGATTAAATTTATAGACTTCTGTGAAGTGTGGTTCCTGCCAGAATCAATAGCCAGAGTAGCCGCCATTGTTGGAGATCACCGCTGCCACAAGCCTCGGCATTGATTCAAAAGGACTTTGGATGTCTTCTTGGGGTACAGCAGACCAAGCAGCTTCCACAAGTTGCCAAAGTTGATCTGGTGTGGCAGCTGGGGGTGTAATCTAATTCAATCGTTGAGCAACCATGGACCACATGTTTTCTATCGGAGAAAGATCCGGAGAGCGAGCCGGCCAGGGAAGCAATTCAATCTGGTGATTGACGAAGAACCCTTGGACAATGCGTGTAACGTGTGGTCACGCATTATCCTTTTGAAATATGGCTGTGGCCAAGCCCTGAAGGTAAGGAAGGACAACTGGCTCCAACACTTCAGAGATGTAGCGTTGGCTGTTTAAAGTACCGGCAATGCGTACTAGAGGAGTGCGAGAGTGATATACAATACCCGATTCAGGACAAGTGTGGCAGTCCATAACGCAGCTGTTCAGCATCCTCTCTCCACGGTGTCTCCAGATTCGAATCCGACCATCGTGGTGTTGCAGACAGATGCGTGACTCGTCAGTAAAAACAACTTCATTCCATTCTGCCGCCCACATCCTTCTTTCATCGCACCATTGGCGGCGGAGACGTCTGTGGTTCTGCGTCAAGGGTAGACCAAGGAATGGACGTCTTGTAGACAGACCACTCTGCAGTAAACGGCGTTGAATGGTACACGCAGACACTGAACAATGCGTAGCAGACTCAATGCGCTGTGCTATGGTTTGTGATGTGACTGAGCGATCCGTCACTGCTATGCGCACAATTTGCCTGTCCTCACGTGAAGTGGTGCACTGAGGTGGATGCGATCGACCACGTCGGTTTGTCGTACCCTCCTGCATCCAACGGTCACATATCCGCATTACAGTTGTTTGGTTTCGGCCAACACGAGTACCGATTTCCCTGAAAGATAATCCACAATCTCGGTAGGCCACTATCTTTCCTCTGTCGAACTCGGATACTTGATCAAAAGCTGATCGCTGTTTTCTACGAGACATAACTGATCGTTTTTTTTAAAAAAATCACACAAAAAACACAATTGCCGAGCTTGAAATCGTCGAAATCTCTAAGCCTTAAATAGCGCTTCGAGGTGACGCCACAAGTGTGCGTGATGTGTGTCTGAGCTGAAATTCTAATCATTTGCATATCTCACCTCCGCTAATGCATGTTGTAAATTTCATGTTATTTGCGTGCTTCCTTCAGGTTGTTGAATTTACGGTGGCCAGCAGTATATATATAAATATATATATTTAAATATATATAAAATAAATCACACAATTATAATTAAGCAAATATTCGAAATCATATGAATCCATCCCATTTCAAAATATCAATGGCGAATATATATAGAGAGAGAGAATGTACTAACAGTAGGATCTGAAAAATAAGATCGAACGTTACGAGCATGTGTTATAGGTAGGGTATTAAAAGGATAGCCTTAAAAGTAAACAAGATGGGCATAAAAAATTATTAGGCATCTACGTATATCGAAATACTGTTTATTTAAGAGAAATGAAATATAACTTATGAACTTAAAGGGTACTTAAATGGTTGTAGTTTTAGAAATATATACTATTTTTTCACAAACCTGGGATAATATCTGGAAAAGATTACTTCAAAACATAAGAGTATAGTACATGCACATTTCAGGTACCTTCATACGTACGTGTTATAAAGGGAATATTCCTTAATGTTAAAAAATGCAGCTTGAAAGCATAAGTGAAGCGTTATCCACCAGTTTTACGCTAAATCAAAATAGAAGAGAAACAAATCAAACCAAATCCAGTAAATCAAATGGATTTACTACCGGCCTTCAAATTGATTAAATTTTACTATGGATTTATTTATCTCCAAACATATCTTTTCCAGGAATTAAGTTAAGTACTCTAAGCTGATATAATAAAGTAATATCTAGAAATTATAAATAATAACTCGATAAAATCATAATTGTACTTATAAATAAATATTATGCTAAAGGTATCCGACAACTTGCGACAGCTTTTTTTTTAAAATATGGGGAAATTTTTTTTTGTGGTTTTCAGAAAAATAGTTGAGTTGTAAAACACAACTTGATTTATTCGTACCTTTTAAAAAATTACATAAGTCGTTGATTTGTTTAGTACATTTTAGAAAAATATGCTAAAATTAAGAAGAGAAAAATAAATTATTATTACTAAAATGGGAAAAAATGGGTAAAAATTTACAAAAAAATAACACATAACATTCTGTAACAAAAGTTTATAAACAAATTTTCAATTTTTCAATTCTGATGTGTTATTCATTTTTGAAATGACCTTCAGGATAAGGGGTATAGAGGAAAACTAGAGTACTTTATCTTAGTTATTATATAAAATTGCTTAAAATAACAGTGATTATATTCCCATAAGGGACTGTAAATTTTGCAATAAAACAGTGGTTGATAAATCTGAAGGTAAAAACACTTCTACTGTAATACACAACTAACATAAAAAAATTGCAGCAAATATTTTTAAAACTTTTTGAGAAATCGCTGTCCCAGTTCGAGTTTTTCGGGGGGAAAACACATTTCGTGTAAAATGCATTTTAAAGTTTGACATCTTTTGTCAAAAAGATATGGCATTTTCTTTTACCAAAACACTTGTAGTTTTTGTTCTAGTGAATGGAAAATAAAACACTTGATATTTTTGTAAAGCTAATAAGATGGCCTATACAATAAAATCATTAAAAAAATAGTCAATTTTTGAAAAAAAAAGCCTGATTTTAGGGTAGTTGGATACCTTAAGAGTCCTAAATAATCTAATTTTATTCATAATTGTGCATAACCTTAATATTTCGACTATAAAAGAATCCATTATCGTTTGACCAAATTGTCCTCGTATTTTTTTAATTTTGAATCAAAAGCAATTAATCTAGTAATTTACACGACAAACCTAATAATTTACATGAAGATTTCATGAATTTAACTAGAAACCACAGTATAGATCCTATCACCTTCGTGTAACACTTGCCATTAATGATAATTAGGTATTACATCATCGAGAATTATACATCACTTTTTTTCCATCCCAACTAATGCACCTGATACGTATAATACCTCAAAAGAAAGACAAGACCCGAACGATCTCAATTTAGAAAATCCCCGCTCCTCTAAAAACTAAGAATCTAGTGGTTCTATTCTGCCTCTACCCAGGGTATTTCCAGGTGATAATGATACGTACTGTTCAAGCAATAAATCAGAAGGGTGGGTCTGACATAGAGAAGCAGGTGAAGCATCCTCTGTCACTAATCCCTGCTCAAGATGCTATCGCCTCACAAATCCGCCAGCTTTTTATTCTTCTGCGTTGTCTTTTTTACCTATTGCATGTCGCTAAGCGTGATGAATATCCAGTTTTAGGAATGGAGTAGGCTGTGGCTTATTAAACATTCAATCAAACAGAGAAAGTTGTATCATTAGGTGTCACGTAAGAGCTGGGAAAAAATTCGAAATGGGTATAATGAGAAGAGATGGGTTATGAATAAATCAGTTAATTGGGTAATTAGGTTGTAGTAAGGATATGGATTTCATTTCGGGTGAGACATATGTTAGAAAAATTAAAATGAATATGATGACATGCAATAACATGAAGCTGAATTTTTTGTCAAAAATAGAGAAATGGATTGGGTAGAATAAAATTTGATTTTATCAGCGGTTTCTCAAATTGTGGGGCGTGATAACCCTACGAAGGGGATGCGAGTATATTGAAAAGTCGAAAACAAAAGATTATTGGAAAAAAAATTATTAATTTACTGAAAGTAAACAAAAAAAATACATTTTGACATAATTTAGAATAAAACACGCACTTTCCATGATGTATCTGCATTGCACAATGTATTTTGTGGTAAGTTTAACAATACTAAGTTAAGAACAAGTTTAATAATCATCAGTGGACCCAATGGGCTCGTCATATATAAAATTATATGCAAAAATTAACACTTATCTTGATAGTTTGTATGGTTTATAATTAATCCGTTTAACTGTCGATTAAAAGATACGTGATTCACACCCCAATGCTACCGTTTTATCACGTAGATGTGCGTATGTGATATATTGGGGGGGGGGGGGTAAATAAGCAGATGTTCTGAAATAAGTAAATCAGTCGCAAGCAGTGCACAGAAAAGATCGTACTTCGGAAAGACGTGCATATACGTCTTGGATAATTAATGCACTGGCTGAGAGAGACGTATATATACGTCAGTCAATATTTGCGACCCATTATTCAATCATAACTTTCATAGCCCCTCCCTCCCTGCAATAACAATGTATTGAATTCAATAATACTATACTTTGACGCTAAAGCTACACAATACGAGTTTAACCTCTTAAGTGCCACCGGCGTATATATACGTCTCGCTAAATTGGTGCGTTAACTTCATCAGACGTATATATATGTCTTTCCGAAGTACGAATTTTTCTGTGCACTGCTATCCATAAAATTATTCCGAAGGCTTTGGAATGCAACAAAAGGCCTTGACAGTGTTTTCGAAGGATTTACTTATATCAGAGGGTTTTCTTATTTATTCCTTTTCTTTCCCACTCCCAATACATCACATACGCACGCTTACGGGGAAAACTGAGGCATTGTTGAGCGAATCCCTTAACTTTTAATCGGCAGTGAAGTGATTATTAATAAATCGTACAAATTATCAAGATAAGTGTTAATTTTTGTATACAGTTTTATATGTGACAGCCCATGAGGTCACTGGTAATTATTAAATTTGTTCTTAACTTAGTATTGTTAAATTAATTATAAAATACATTTTTAATACAAATACATTTATAAGTGTATTGTATCAGAGAGTGTAAATGTTAGTTTTATTCCTTATTATGTCAGAACGTATTTTGTTTACTTTCAGTAAATGAATATTTTTCGTAAAAATAATCTTTTGTTTTCGACTTTTCAAAAGGCTCGCCCCCCCCCCCATTTATAGAGATATCACACTCCCCTAGTGGGCGTACCCCACAGTTTGAGAAACGCTGCTATATACGGAGAAAAACAGAATTTCATTTCAGAGTTTTTGATGATTTTATATTAAAGTATTTAAATCTTAACTTTCTCTAAAACCTGACCTTTACTTCGAAGAGCCTCGTTTAATAAAAGTTAAATAATAACAAACATTATAGTGTTGGATTATTAAACAAGACAAGTACACTTTTAAAAGCATTTATTTTCTGAGAACTATATGTTTATCAAAAGAAATTATTTATTTTAAGGAACTTTTGAATTTAAGGCGTCTCAGGAACCTTAACGATATCTGATATTCGATAACGATATCAGATTTCGAGATATCCGTGCACTCGAAAAAAACACATCCTTCTTCAAACCAATGTAATTTAGCAATAAAATAAAACAATCATTTGAAATTTTTACCACAGATAATCATATATATTTACATTATTTCTCAAAATTTCAGAGAATTTGCAACAAAATTTGAAAAGTTATAAGGAAATATAAATTGGACAATTTTTCAAAAATTAGAAAAAAAATCAGTATTTTACACCGCGCAGGATTCTAAAGTACAAAATTAATCAAAATTAATTTTACTTGGTATAAAAATGTTCACTTTTGAATTTATACTATATTTTAAGAAATTTAGAGGGAAAAAACATTTTTTAAATACAATTATAACGAAAATTTTAAAATTTTAAGAAAAAAATAAATTTAAATTCAAATAAAAAAAATTCTATTAAAATATTTTAAAAAGTTGTTGTATAAGTTATAAAGAGCCTTATTTTGAACACGTGTATGAAATTTCAAATTGATATCATAAACAGCTTCTGAGAAATCCTGCGCGCAAGCTAAAATTTTTTGTTTTGAGAAAAATGAAGTTAAAGATAAGAAAGAGGGAAATAGGGTTTTTGTTTAAGTTTCACACTAGTTATTTCTCAATAACTTCGGAAGTTTTCACAGTATCAACAAAATTTTGGTATCAAAACGCTCAGAAATGTTGAGGCTTTATCGCATTTTTTTTTTCAAAAAATTGAAAATTTTGCAATTTAGGAGTCCTTAGACCCCTTAATATCATTGGTTGATATATATAATGGGTGATTCGGAAAAGATAGGGGAGACTCAATAAGGTAGTAGCGTCAGCAAAACTAAATATTTTTCCGCATATAATGCATGCTACAACAACACGCTACAGAGCGCAACATAATAAAATAGAAGATTATTGAGGGGGGGGGATCTAATGCAATGCATGCGCTAAAAAAACATTTTTATGATAATTACTCAAAAGGAGCGATCGCCAATGGTAACATAAGAACACCATCAAAGAAGGGATTAGCAAACGCTCTGGAATATTCCAGGCATATCGTAAACCTCCATAGCACTAAATGAAAATCTTTCATTTAGTTAGATCTTCTTCACAGTCAGGAGGAGTCTCATACACCAACAGCCCTCAAAAATGAAATAATGATACAACAGATGGGGTAATCATGGTTGCTAAGCTACAGGAACACTTCGTCTGATCCATCGGTTTCGAAAATAACATCCAGATAGTACTAAATCAAGTGGCGTAAGCAGACTTCTTTCATGAAGGGGGTTATCTTTTTTTAAAAAATCGCAGATGAAAGAACCTGGGTGCAAACAGTATGCTAAAAATTAAAAATCTGTTACCCTATGGGAGGCGTTTCAACCCCCCCCCCTTCCCGATGACTCCACTGATATATCTCTCACCCAAAATGGACTGTAGCTCCGTCGAACTTGAACTATTACGCCTCCGTAGGTCATTAAGAACATCATCAGTTGAAAATTTTCTTCCTCTTAGGGCTTCCTTCAATGGTCCAAACATACGAAAATCACTTGAAACTAGATCTGGACAATATGGTGGGTGTTCCAGAGCTTCGAATCCCAAATCTTTTATTGTTTCAGCCGTCCATTGGGCAGATTGTGGCCGAGCGTTATCTTGCAGCAGGAAGACACCCTTTCGCAATGTTCCACGATGTTTGGATCGTTTATTTCAGGTTTTTAGTTTAGTTCGCAACGCTTCACAGTAATTCGCCCTATTCACTGTTTTGCCTCTTAGGGTGAAATAAACGGCTACTACACCTTCCTTCCATGTCACAGAATAGTCTTTTATAGTAGTCTCCATAATCTTACCAATAGACAGTTAAAGTTTAAATTTCTTCACTTCTGGTTGATGTTTACAAACCATGCTCATAATCTTATGTAGAGATGTACCAAAAGATTTGGAATTTGTTATTTGTAAGTACGAAAAGATTTGACTGTTTTTCTAATTAAATTTATTTATAAACTTATTATATCTCCTCCAAAATAAAAACAGAATTATTTTGAGAAAAAAAGTGCGATGATTGATAAACTAAAACCAAAATTTTTTTAAAAAACAATAACTTCTTTCCTTAATAATTAAATATAAAACACATAAAACCAAATGAATAGCTAATGAGAGTAGACACAAAATTTTAAAAAGCATAATAAAATATACAATTTATGCAAGCAATTTAAATTCACTCAACTAAAGTTGCACTGAATTACAAAAATTACTTCTAAGACTTAAAAAAAAAGGAATGAAAGATGATTTTATTACAAAAATTAATTTTCATAAAATTCTAAGTAATTAAATTCACCACAACATTATAGCCATATCCATTATTTTCTCCATTAAACGCGCGCATCAGCTTTATTTTAATAATCACATATAGAAATTATATTCAAACGATTTTTACAAAATGTTTTTTCTCTTGTGGATTTTTTTTTAATTCTATTATTTTTTAATTCTATATTTTTATTTTTTTATTCAATTTACGTTATTAAAATATGAAACGAAGCTAATTTTCATTAATTTTCTTTGACGGATATTTTAAATTTTAAGTATTTAATAGTGGTTAAATAAGAAAAAATAATCCAAGTCTCTCGAAAAAATTAGTTTTAGCTATGTCAATATAAAGACGAAATTTTTAAGAAAGTGATCAAAATTTGTTAAAAATTAATTTTTTTTCTCCAGGGATAGTTATTTTAATATATTTTTTAATGTTTTGTTTCATTTTTTAGTATTGAAACGTAATGAAATAATAAAAGTATAAATTTTCAACTTCTTAACCGATTTGCCCGTACAATGTACGGGCTACTGAAATTTGGCCCCAACCGGTTTTCCCCTACACCATAAGGACACTGATATTTTCTTCCTTTCTCTGGTTAGGAACACGCGTGTTTTTAATTCTTATATGGTGATATTGTTTGGTGCTAACGTTTTGAAAAAGTGAGGTTGTTTGACTATGGTACTGAAATACTTTTCATCTGAGATTTTCTTTGGGGTGAAAACTGGAAATTTTCTTTGATAAAGGCAAGAATTTAGATAATTAAAATTGTGTTCGACTGGATGCAATGCTTTTACACTCAGACAGGCAATTTTTGAAATTACGGTAACCCAAACAACAAAAACACTTTTTTCTTTTGTGAAAGGATGAATTAAATTTGAATACAGAGGGAAACACACACACATACTAAATCCTCCACCGTTTGAAAAAGTATTAACATAAAAAATTTTCTAAGATATATGAAAAATTCTTCATATCATGCAGAGCGTACTTACAACAAGTAATATAGAAAAAAAAATTTAAGTCAATTCCTACTTAGGTCAACAAAGAAACATTTTATTTTAGTTACGTTTTATTAAATAGTTACAATTAATATAAATATGTATATAAATATGACAGAATCACAATTTTAAGTGACAAAATAGAAAAAGATTTTCCTTGCAATTTTCCATTCTCCTTTCTATATATGATGTTAGACTATTTTTTGTTTGTTACTATTTATTCATTAACTAAATTTAATTATTCTAATAAAATAGTATAGCAAAAAAGAAATCACATCCCCAGAAATTAGGTCATTTCAGGTAGGATTCGAACCCACGACCTTTGGATTAGAAGTCCAACGAGCTACAAGGACACAACGAACAGTTTTCCTTTCTATTTATGCTGTTGGACTATTATTTTTGTTTGTTACTATTTATTTATTTTTTGATTTAATTAATGAATTGATATTTGAAAAAATGTATTAACATCAAGTGTCATCCACTACAAGTTAAAGAAATGTATTTGAACTTGAATGGATGAATAGAAAGTATTTTATGAAGGATTTAAAATTTGAACAAGATATATAAATAAATATATATATTTAGGGAGAGTGCGAACTAATAGTAGGAATTGAAAAAGAGCAAACATTAAAAAAAATGATGTGTGTCAAACATAATTGTAAAATAAAAAATGGTGTGAAAAACTTTGAAATCTAAATTTAAAATAAAATTCTGCCTTTTTATTTTATTAAATATGGTGTTTTATTATATAAAATTGAACAATGTGCTTTTTTTAAACATTTTGGGGGAAAAGATTGACCAGTTAAAGGGTTAAGGAAAAATAAATAAAATGAAAAATATACAAATGTAAAAATATTAGAAACTAATTAAATTTGAGCATTAATTGAATTGAGCGTATTTAAACATAATTTTCATAAAAGTAAATATCTCCAGTGCTTGATAAATTATTAAAAACTGGGGAACATACCCTCCAAAATATGACAAATGTAGTTAAATTGATATTTAACAGCAGATTTTCAATTTACACGTTGAGAATATATTATATTTTCGTGGATACATTTTAATTCATTCAATTCTATCATAGGAAGCGAAACCCCAAAATAAAATTAAGAAATAAATTTACTATAAAGAACCAAAATAAGCACTTATAATAAATTTGTATCAACTATTCTTTCTTAAAATATATTTCAAGAAAAGCAACAAATTAGCAGAGGATTCCCCAAAATAAGCTTTGAACATTTTGTTAATCCCTCCAGATGAAACATTTTTTTTAACTAAGCTTCTTATCTTGGTTTTATCTTCATCAAGATCAAGAAGTGGAAATTTTTTCTTTACTAACTGCTCCGCTCGCTTTCGAAGATGAGGCAATTCATCAGAACGGCTTTCTCTTCTCCCACTTTGGTCTCTTTATTAAATTGTTTCTTCTCAGATCATACTGATCTGTTTTCTGAGGTTAGTAAAATATTACTAGTTCTTTAGATGACGATCTTCTGTTTTTACTTCTCCTAATTCAAAATATTTTTTTAGTCTTTATATTGAAAATATAATACGAAGCCCCCAATGAATCGTGCCTGAAATTCAAAGCAAAGTAATGTTAAGGCGATATGATACCCTAGAAATCATTAAACTGTCAAAAAATTTTACTGGCTTATTTGATACCTTGATCTTTATAAACATGCCTGCAAAATTTCAAAGCTTTACTTGCATTTTTTATCAAGTTATGGAGCAATATTTGATGTCGGACAGCAACTACCACGCCCAGATTTCAGATTATCTGCTAGAAAAGAGACTGATAAAATTAATTATGTTTCTACCGCACGTAAATGAGACTGACATTATATATGCAGTAACAAATCATTTCAAAAAAGAATTGGGCAATTTATACAAAAATTCTAGTTCGAGAATTGTTTATTGAAGAGCAAAGGGATTTGGATAAGATTTAAAAGTTGTGCGTGCTCTTTATGATATCATTATGAATTAAATTAAAACTTCTAAACGGATTCCCCCAAAGCACAAATACTAAATATCATTTTGATAACTCAGCTAATTAAATACCTAATTCGCAAGAATAGAAAAACTCTCCCATTTTTATATATTTGTTTTTGGTGATATATATATAGCCCATGTGGTGTGTAAAATTCAACACTTTTATTATTAAAACATTTTAAGATATTTATTTAAACAAATGCACATATGCAGTTCTTAGATTTTGATATATTTTACCAATGAATTGCTATTTGATTTTGCTTTCATTCGTGTACATTATTTAACATGCGAGGGCTTTCAAAATCATGGAAATAAAAAATAAAGGCATAAAAATCTTTTGTACATGTTGTGCATTAGCTCTGAAAATGAAATTAGCTCTGAAGTGTGTGTATTTATTTTTTTATACTTATTAAGATAAAGTTTTATGAAATATTTATCTTTCATCCGTTTTCTTCTATAAATTCATTATGGCAATATACTATTCAATTTTTCTACATTTGGGCCATTTTTAATGATAAGCAGTTTTAAATAAGCTAATTAACATTTCATAAAAGTTTCAGACTATTCGATGAATATTATATCATGCTAATCATGGAATGAAAACTTCAAACTCGTATTTCTCCATGTTGAATTTTTGTACATATACTATTATTCAAAACCCTAAGGCTTTTTTGATAATTGAAGTACGGGTTTGAAATTTTTATACATGTTCTGAAATGTATGTTTTGTAAAACTGTGCATGGAATTATATCTAATATATTAAGTACTTTTTCTAAAAAATTTCAAAATCAAAATTAATGTTTTTTTGAGAATTTTTGGAAGTATAACTACAAAAAAATTAATAAAAAACTAAAGAGCAGCAGCAGAAAAAACCCAAGCACAGTTTTATGTAGTATATTATAAGGTACTTGGAAAAAAACTTTTGAAAAAAAGAGACATATTTAAAAAAAACCTTAAAAAATTTTTTAAAGTTCAAAAAATTTAAATTTTACAAACATTTTGCAACAAATTTGAAATTTTTTGTATGGAATTATTATTAAATATTAACCTATATAAAATACAATTAAAACCAAATATCAAATATTAAAAATAAAAAATTTCTGAAGATGTTACCATATCGCCTTATATATATAGGTTCAAATATTTTTTCTTGTTTCAGTACTGAGTAAAAATACTTAAAATTAAAATGCATATCATAAATCTAAATGATTTTTCATACTTAGTGAAAAAAACAAGAAATAAAATAAGATTAGCTAATTTTTTTTTCAGAAAAAAAAACGTGGTATTATCAAAAATTAGTAAACAATATATCGACAATAGGAATTCATTTGAATGCTCTTTATGTTTTATTAATGTATGCTTCAAGTAATTCATAAATACACTGATGGAGGAAAAAATCCCATCACCAAGAAAAAAATAATTATTAAATAATGAAATTTGGACAATGCAATTGTCTAGTTAACATGTTTAAATGATTAAATTTTCAAGATCACAGGTTAATTTAATCTCAAGAAAATACATTTCAAATGTGAAACGCTGTTACTTTAACAGCCTGTGTAACCTTAAGAATTTTTTCAATGCAAGCCTACAAGCTTGAATTCATTGTGTCGTATAGGTACCGAATGTCACTTTAGGCTAGGAAGTTCGATGTTTCTTGTACTTGTTGTGTCATTCTGTGCTGGCTGCGGATGAGACAGGAGTTGTCGTCCAAATATATCCCATACGTGTTCAATTGAAGACAGATCTGGTGATCTCACAAGCAAAGATAACATGTCTACACTCTGTAAGGCACGTTGCGT
Organism: Trichonephila clavata; assembly: GCA_019973975.1. Taxonomy (NCBI): domain Eukaryota; kingdom Metazoa; phylum Arthropoda; class Arachnida; order Araneae; family Nephilidae; genus Trichonephila; species Trichonephila clavata. The sequence continues at coordinate 36,109 of BMAO01025348.1, forward strand.
TGCTACAGCGGTGTGAGTACAAAGGTTGAAATACCTGAATGAAGTACAAATTTGCACTCAGTTTGTTTCGTATAACAATGAGAGTGCTTCTACAGTCATAGGAAATTGCTCCCCATACCTTGACACCAGATATAGGTCCAGTGTGTCTAGGCCAAAGATAATTTGATTACACGTATTTCTCTGGTCTCCTTCTGATCAACACACGGCCACCAAGGCAGAACCTGTTTTCATCTGAAAACAGAACAGATCTTCACTCTTCATTTCTCCAATGGGCTCTGGTTTGACACTATAGGCGTCGCCAACGGCAATGGCTTGGAGTCAGTGGATTACACGCTACAGAGCGCTTGGATCGGAGCCGTCCTTGAAGTAACCGATTTCTAACAGCTCGTTGTGTCACCAACTGCTGCTTAAATTTCTGTCGCAGACGCATACAGCCGAATGCCGAATACAGCGGTCTTCCCTCTTAGTAGTACCACGTGGAACCCAGTCTTCTTGAGGCAGCGTCATCTCTTGACCACTGCTTCCAACAATCATGCACAGGGGATACTATCCGGCCAAGTCTTTCTGCAATATCGCGGAATGAAAATCCACCTTCTAGTAGCCCTATAATACGACCTCGTTCAAATTCAGTAAGCTGTTGATAATTGTTTCTTCGTCTTCTTCAAGACATTCTTGGATAATATCAACTCAATACCGTCAAATTTTACAGACAAATAACCCTCACGAACTTTACAGCACGCATTTAAAGCAACCCTGATTTTCAAGTTCCGAGTGGCGCTACTAGTGCCAAACTTAAGCGCGAAATTTGAATCGATGTCATCTTTCAGATGTATAAGCATACCCACCAAATTTCGTTTATCTAACACAAGTCTTTCTTGGTGTTGCGATTTTTTTCCTGTCAGTGTATATGCAAGAAAATAAAATATACTTGTGTGAATCAGTATATAAAGCTTTAATCCGTATATGTAAACTTATATTTGAACAGTTCCTTTCAATTCCATGGTTAGCTTTCCAACATCTTATAACTATGTCAATAACCTGAAGAATATCGACACTGAACGTGATTACATCATTTTCTCTGTCGCACGAAATGAAACTTATTAAGAGACTTTCTGTTTTCCTTCGAGAATTTATTTTCTAAAGGTACAAGACAGAATAATATTTGCTTAGCTAAAACATAATTTTAAATCACATGTTTTAAATTAAACACAAAATTCTAATTGGCTGCCACGGATTAAAATTGATTGTACTTATTATTTCGAGCTGTGTAATCATTTTTCTTTCACTAAACTTTCACTCTGGGCGCTGTATAAATATTTTTCAATGCTGGAAATACAATCACCCACGCACGTTACGCACTCTACCAGAAAATCACTCTAAAGAATTCAGCATTCTTGACATAGAACCGACGCAGTGTGTATTTAAATTCTTTAAAGCTCTTTTACAAACAAATTATTCCTTTCTTCGATCCATCGTTCTCTCAATACACGCATCAACGCCATCTGGTGGAAAATTATTCCTTTTATTTGTAACAGCTTTTGAGGCGAGAAATTTTAATAATAAAATGAATTGAAGAAGCTTGAGGTCTTAAATGAGATTTAAAACGAGATTATGTTTTTTATTTTTATTTTTTCTTCTTCATAGCCTGAACAATGTGAAGCAATTTTAATATTTCTCACTTTTGTGCCTTTGATGAATAAAGACTTCCTAATTTATATCAGCAAACATTTCTACGATGGTTGCAAAAGAAGCAAGTGATTTTTTCTTCATAGGATTGATCTCCTCTGAAGCGGATATTTTAATTGAGAAAAGAGTGGGCTTTTATTTAAGAACCTTGCTTGTGCTTTATAAAAAGTAAGCAATAGAATGAGGCAATGTGTTTTAGCTTCAAAGAATTCTATTTTTGCTTTCATGGAAGGCTAGAAGAATAATTACAATTTATGTATTATGATAGCTTAATTTATTTTTAAGTAGCCCAAATTTTACTTGTACTATACTATACTAATTTATACATAGTTTCTTATTTAGTACATTTCGTCTAGTTCTTTAGATTTAGCAGAAATCGTTAATAAATTGATGTTAGTTAATTTGTTACCATAATTAAAATTTTACCGAATTTTTTTTTTTTTTTTTTTTTTTTTTTTTGGGGGATAACAAATAATGTGAATATGGATTAAACAACTTTTAGTTGGGCAAAACTGAGCATTACATGCATATTAAAATAAAATATATGATTTATGTATAAAATATATAAGCTATTTCACTGAATATTAATTTATGCAAAGGAGATGAACAGATCCTTTCTGAGACCAACTCTGTCAATAATACCGTCAATTTAAAACACGTTTACTCATTTGTACAGCTAAAATTGCGGTTTAAATAACGTTTTTATAACGTTACATAGAATATTAATAATACGATAACTCATTGTTAATATCGCATCAAATAATGTCGTAATTTTCTTTCAATTTATCTTGAAAATTATATCAAAAAATAAATAAAACTTTAATTATTTTCTTTAATTGTTGTTCGCAATTCATTCGATTGAGGCCTTAACCACTTTTAATTTATTATTATTATTATATAATATCAAATAATTTATGTGTATATCATATCTCAAATTTAATAATGTATTTGTTTAAAATGTTAGATTAGAGAAATATATATTTGATTCTAAAGTACTTTTGTACCACTTACATAAATTTATCATTTGAATATCTTTTTTAACACGCTTTTATAATCTTCACTTGTATGTAACGGAGTCTTTGAACTCATTTTTATCCACTTTAAAAGGTCAGATTAATTCGAAATTTTGTACACTTGCCAAGGACCGATGACAATACAATAATTTCATAATTTTGTTCCATTGTTCTGATCAGGATAAACTTTTTCCAGATTTGACGACTAATTCCATATACCATTTACAGATTTGGCAATTAAAAGGTTAAGTTACAACAAAAAGCGAAAATGTTCGTGGTTTATACAAATACAACAAATCAAAAAAGAAAGTGTTCCTTATGTGAGAAAGGGGAGGTTGCTTCAACAATTTCTTTCCATAACAATTGTCTAGTTTTTCTGAAAATAGAAATAAAAAAAGACTCATGCATGTGAGAAAATTATGTTCTAACTGCTAAACTCATACATAAAGTCTGTTTTTCTACATTCTCTTGTCAGATCTTGGAATGAAACATCATTCATTGCTTCAATTTACCAAAACAGCTGAGAACTGGTTCAGAGGTCTCACTGTATTAAATAATTTCTCACAAACTCTTCGATTCAAAGCGTGTATTTTATGGCTAATGCTGATACAAGTTTCAGAAAGAATATTGAGCTCTTTTTAGCGAAAAATATCATTGATTTTTCACCTTATTCCACATGAAATATTTCAAACTTAGCTCTTCCAGATTTCTTTCACAGTTGGCTGATTCTACATTTTGCAAAACCAGGCCGTATCGACTCACTGATAGGATGCCAATGGGCATTCCAAATTCTAAAAAATTACGCATTTAAGATTAATTCTTCAATAAATAAATTTTAGTTTTAAAAATTTAAAAAGCATGTTTTTATTGTAGTTTGAACCAAAAAAATGAAAAATAAATTATAGTTTAAAAAAACTAAAAAACCCGCATTTATGGTTAATGAAAATAAAAAAGTAAAAAATAATTCTTAATATAAGAATAAAATGAGTAACGAGAAATGTAATGTCATTGTGATAAAAGAGTGAGGTGCTTTACATTAACTCTGCATTTCGGAACAGAACTAGTACGAAATTATAACAATTGATATCGAGCACCACACGCTTTTACCACAATGACGCATTAATTTTCCCGTTAAATATTTTACTCTTATATTAAGATTTATATTTTACTTTTTAGTTTGATCAACCATAAAAGCATGGTTTTTTTAACTATAACTTATTATTTAATAAACTTTGGTATCCTATAAAGGCATACTGGAAAATAATACTAATCAGATTTCCTTTAAATTAAAACTGGAAAGAAAAATTTTGTGTGCGTCCCTGACTTTTTTTGCTTAAAAACCTTTAAATACTTTATTTCTAATCATTTTTTCCTTATTGTAAAAATATATTTTATACTTATTTCTCCATCTCTTTGACTTAGTTTCCTCATCTAACTATATATAGTCATTGAAACGACAAGAAAAAACTCTCTAAAAATATAAGTTCCTCCAAATAAACAGATAATTAATAGCTTATGTTAAGAAAATATTCTTCTAAACACATTTAAAAAAACTCCTTTTTTTTCTTCTCAAATTCACCAGTTTTGAAATGGAATTTAAAAATTACATTTAAATTATCTAGATAATAATATGTATATGTCAACATTACACAGTTGAAAAATTTTCTTTCGCCCACTTTGAAAAAGAGAACTGTGAAAAGAAATTAAAAAGCCTGAGGTCTTATGTAGGATTACAATCTTTTTTTTTAAAGTTTTCTTTTCAACAAGAGAGTTTTTACACTCTTATTTACTTTTGAAAAATACAGAGCTTTTAATTAGGATCTGCAAACCTTGTTAGGAATATTTTTGTTGGTGAAACTGAGATTGTGTGGGAAGTTACTTCTTTCGTTATGAATATACAGAACTTTAATTGAAAAACAACGCCTATGTACTTATAAATTAAGACACGATTAAGTAAATCAATTTCTGCGTTTCTTTACCTTTAAAAGTAATCAATAATAAAAAAAAATTTAGAAGATAAATTTGTATTTTTTTTACTTTTTATGAATTTATTTTTGTATATATATATATATATATACCATACAAATCAATTTTTACACTTCTACAAAATAAAACACTCATGATCAACTGTTTCCGTTACTTAATCCCCTTTAAGAGAGATGTCGAACATTTTATACGTAGCACTGGCGTAGCTTATCCTGAGTGGGCCCTGTATCAGAATTTCTTGAGGGCCCTTTGTTAGATACAAGAGTGGTTACATTAGATACATTAGTGGGACTGTAGTTACACATGGAGGGGCCCCTGTAGTTTGGGGGGCCCATATCATTGATATGGCAGTAGCTACGCCCATGATATGTTGACTAATACACTTCGCTTCGGTTACGCATGAATTAAATATTATACAGGACTGTCGATAATTCGAAGTTGAAGGGACCAATGAAAAACTTCGAATTATCAAGAGGGTACCAAAGAGACACAAAATACACAAAGAGAAATTTTTTTCTAACGTATTTAAATTTGAAACTATGTAATAAAACAACAAGTGCACATATGTATAAAATTATTTTAATTAAAAAGTATATATTATACTGTATAAATATTATACAGAAGTCATAAGTCCCGTATTAAAAGAGTACATTTATATATTAAAAACATTTATTAAAAGAATACATACTGTACATCAGGGCTGGGCATTAAGTCGATCGCGATCGACCAGTGGATCGCCGAGACATTTTGGGGTGACCCCTCATCACTAATACCTAAAATGTGCATACTAAAAAAAACGTATTTGTGGTGCACTGGCCAACCAATCTGGAGAAAATCTGTTACCATTTTTTGTTTTATGGCATTCAAACTAACTTTGTCAATAGACTTTTCTAGCATAAATGAAGTTCGAAAAATGTCCGCGTCTACATGATTTGGAAGGGAAAAGTTGCGTAGTTTGTTTACTGACACTAAAGTGTCTGTCAGAATTATCGGAGTTAGCTCCGATGGTCATCAAAGGGGCTACTTTACAGGGGAGTCAAGCAGAAACAATACAACACAAACATGTAGGCTCTAATCTGTTTGCTACAGGACTCTACATGATAGTGAGAGTTTGGTGTCGAGAGTTTTATTAGATCACTTCGAATTATCGCGTGTTGTATTCTGCCCAGCCTCAGATTTACTTCGAAATATTGAGTATACCAAAATGTATCGTTTAGTTCGAAATATTAAGAATTTTTCTAGGGTCTCAACCTATACTTCGAATTAGCGAGAGGCTCGTATTATCGAGGGTTTGAAATAACGATAGTCAACTATACATCCAAATTTTTACCAGTAATATTAAAAAAATGACATAAAAATGTGATGCATTTTATAGGGTCATTTCCTAACATACCGAAATAGCACTCAAAAATTAACATTCTAGATTAGGGAGGGGCATTAAGTTGATAGCGATTGACCGATGGACCACCAAGACACATTTGGGGGCGACCACCTTTACTAAGAAATAAGACGCTCATACTTAAAGAAACATATTTATGGAACACCGACGCAAGCTAGACGAGAAAATCGGCTTTTCACAATTGATGTGACTATGTTTACTTAAGTAAATGATTCGATAAATGTGTGGATACACATGTATCTTTATTCGAAGCTTATGATGACGCTTAACACTGTCACTGCCGTTGTCAAGGGGGGGGGGAGCGATCACTGCAATGCCAGCCGAAAAGTGAATTTGTTTTTCCCCACACGCCGACTGAAAGGGAGAATGAATGTCGATGATCAGCTTTTCAAGGGATTCGTTATTGAGACATCATCAAACCCCGCATTTCCACGGGATTGGGTTCTCGCGCCGATGTCCTGTCCCGCGATGGTGCGGGACTCGGCAGCGAACAAATTACGTAGGCATTGCTTTCGGATACATCGGTCCACGTATATTCTCTGCTCGCTGCACTGAATACATCCACGGCATATTAGTCGCTTGTAGTTGTTCAAATATTCAATTTGACAATTTTGAGTTACTTGTATTTTTGTAGTAAAAATGATCAGTCATTTATAAAAAAGGGCTACAATGTCGAAAACCAATTTTAAGAAAAGAAAACTTACTATTTTAATACAGAATGGCTACATTTACAGCACTGGGTGGACCGCAACACCTCAAAAACTTTAGGTGTAGACCGTTCCCTGAAAATTTCAGCCACCCCTGATCTAGATGATAAATATAAATATACACTGGGCTTCAAAATTTTAAGTAAAACCCGTATTTTGACACACATTATCAAAAGAAGGAAAGTTAAGGTAAAAAAAAAGGTTTATATGAATGATTATAAGAATCTTCAATAAACCTTTTTAAACAGATGTACTCACCATCATTTTTTAAAGAAATGGACATCCATATGACATTTGAAAAAATCTGTGAATATCCAACTCTTCAAATTTCTGTGGAAATTTCCTTGCACTTGTTGATCTAATTGTTATAATTTCATTATTCTACTCACCATGTTGAGGAGATATTTATTTAATTCGTTAAGAGATAGAAATAGAGTTGCCACTAGCTATATAGATTCTTTAATAAGTCGCACAGCATAGTCCAATAACATTGCGATCACTTTGAATCTAAAACTTCAGTATCAAAACATTGAAGAATAAAATTAAGAAACATTTACAAATAAAATATTTGTGATATTGTGGTATAAAGAAAAACGAAATAAGTTTAATTTTGTTAAATATTTTTAGCTTATATTCCACATGAATACGTTTCTATTTCTCATCTTCTGTGAGAATTATTCATTGACAAAATATTAATATTTTTAATTATGATAGTTTTCAAAAGACCATATATAAATATTAGCTTCAGTTCTCATAACTCGAAAAGTAATACCAACTACATGAAAAAAAAATTCGAAAACCTTGAAAATATTTTAGTAAATTTCCTATAATCGCATCTACATTAAATAATATTTTAATTTTCCTGATGAGATAATTTAATACGGAAAATATAACTGGAATAAATTTTCAATTTGCAACGACATAACAACAGTTGAGTTTCAGCGTGACGAACGTGGCCCGTGATGTTTGTGTCGCTTAATTGATTTTGATTCAAGTTCCGGTTGCACTAAACAGCAGTAGCATATGTTATATTTACCAGACTCATTTTTCTCAGTGGTGTCGTGTGAAAGTTCAGGAAGGGATTTTCCAACTCAAGAAGTGTCCTAGTTCCCTGATCATGATTCAAAGTTATAAAATCCGTGTTGCTAATACCCATTCTGTTGCTTCTAATACTCTGCCCCCCCATCTCCCCGACACACACTCACTTTCCCACCCCCTCCCCCGACGAATTTTTAAAACTACAATAGAACCAGGTTTTGTGCGGCCCTTTTTCTGAGCAATTTTTTTATGCGGTATATGAATTTCAATGGTTTGACGCCACTGTAATGTTTTCTATCAATGTACCAGTGGCGCGGAGAATGTTAAGGCCCCCTGAAAAAACGAGTTTTGCCTTTAATATTTTATAAATTGTATAAATACATACTTGACGTCAGTCAGGCTTTGGGCCCCCTTTTCCCGCGAGGCAGGGGTTGCAAGGGTGTACGTTACGCCACTGCATTGTACATATTTACACTTCAAGACGCTTGGTTCATTTGTTATAAACAGTCACCCGACAATGCACTTCCAGTTGCTTTCTCTCAACGCGGCAACAGCCCGCGCTTGATCGAAGACGAAACTTTCAATGACAGTGACATTATCAATAATTTGATAGATTAGAAGATAAGAAGAACCGGATTCTTTGAGATCAGATAAAATATATGCAGGGATGCAGTTTTCCAACAAATTTTGTAAGCGCATTTTCTTAAAATAGATATCAATTCTGAAATTAGTATGGAAATTCACCCAAAAAAAGCTTCGATCATGCATATCTAGTTATTGCGATATTTGCAAACAACTGACCAATCGACCTTCTTCGGAAAAACTTATATCTCTTACTTTATGGTTCCAAAGAATAAATCAACTGAAATTGTATCTTCAAGTGGCGAAAGCGATTCTGAACTTATTTATCACAGGATGGCAAGAGGTTTGGATTACGTTGAGTAGCAGTAAATTATGAATGCGCATTTTGAAAACTTCTCCATGTGTATACAATGAGAAATTAAATGTTTCAAAAATATTTCCATGTGTAGTTTAATTATTTATTTTGTATATGGAAGTATTTTCTCATAAATTTTGTAGAAATTGATGTATTTTCTAAGTGCAACTTTTTTTATGCGGTCCACTTTATCGCATAAAAAAAATTTCTGTAGTATTTCAACGAAGTTGTTTGTTATGTGTAAGAATGAATGAAATTTTCGAATATTTTTTGTGCGGTTTTTTATGCGGTCCCTAACTACCACACAAAAACAGGTTTTATTATAATTGAGATAAAATGTAAAGAAATATATGATGCAAATTCAAAAACAAAACATTTTTTCCCAAGTTAAAAGAACGTCCATGCACATTAGAAGGATTACTAAGAATACTATAAGAAGCAAGTAACTGTCTTTCCTTCAATATATGTCAACGTTTCAGAAAAATTACTGTCTGAAGACACGTCTATATAATGCTAGATAAGAAAATAGTGATACAAAAACATTCTCAGCAGTTGAGACATTCCTTTATCTTTCGGTATTAAAAATAGAAAGGTCTGGATGAAAAATATATGTAACCATTCGTGGTCTTTTGAGAAATGAGATTGGTCCAGAAATGAGACTGTCATGATTCCGGAGAAAGGGAATGTATCAAACGAAAAATATATCTCTTTTCATCTTCTGCACTTGACAATTCCTTCAGAGGCTCTCTCAATGCATCGCCACGCCCCGATTGAGAAATCGTCTGCCTTAGGGGGTGCAAAAATAGATATTGGTACTGTGTCTCACCTGCCATACTTTGAAAACTACTCCGTGAGTTCTTTTTTTCTTGAGAAAAGATCAAGGGATTTACCTGCCATGGAATCAATATGAAATACCCTTTCTATTTTGGAACCAGTTACATTGTATGGAATAAACTTGTTCTTGTGAAATTCTTTTATAGTCCTTCTAAATTTATGAAGGAACTGAATTTCCAAGATTAATGCGCATTCATGTACTATAATTCTGTAATCAAAATTTAAGATATTGAATTTATTAAGGCTATGAAAATAGTAAGGTATATGAAAAAAAGTGAAAGGTAAATAAAAAAACTGTTTTATAACGTGTGTGCTAGAAACATTCCGTATTGGATTGATAATGCTATTTTTTTAACATGTCAAAAAATTTTACTTATGATTTCCCAGATACTAAAATCTCTATTTAGAGAAACGCAAGATGCAAAAAAAAACACATCTACAGGAAATATTGAATGAAAAATTTACGACACTCCAAAACCTAATATGATATTATTCGTTTGAATAAAAGTTTATTCAAATCTAATTATTTTCATTCTAATGTATTTGCGTTAAGAATTTCATATTTTAAGTTCTTCCTTTCAGGTGCATTCAATATCCTCAGGAATTGATTAATTTCTATTTAAAAACTCCTCGCAATTCCTGTTTTTCTTAAAAGGCAAATAGTCTCAGTAGCTGTTTCATCACGGTCGCAAACTTGTGGTTTGGGGAGTCCTGGCACCATTAAAATCCAGTTTTACATCAGGTTAATATGCACACTAACCCTTTCATTGCATTAAAACCTTCTCGTTCGCGAGGTGTGGAAGCTTGGAAAATGAAGTACATCTCACGGGGGGGGGGAGGGTTGCCCTCTTCATCTGATGAGGTTCAAAATTACGAGGCTCGTCACCAATACCCTTGTGTTGTTTCACAGTACGAGTTTAATAGAAATAGCTGTATTTCAAATGTTTTTCTTCTGAACTAACAATGCAATTAAAAACTCACTGTCATTTTTTTAATGTTTGAATGCAAATAGAAATTGTATAAAAAAATATTATTTTAAATTTAAGAATACAGATAATAATTATGTATATATAATCCATAAATATATACAAATTAGTTATGAAACCTAAGATAACTAGTCAAGATAGTAAAAAGTATATATTAGCCACAATAGTACTATAGCAAACACCTGGCCTTAGGAACCAAGATTGTAGGTTTAAACAAAGTTTTGCGGTCAGCCAACCTGCCAATACTCTGGGCCATAGGGAAAGTAAGGAATATCAAGAGAAATTTTACTATTATAAATAAAAACACAATGTATTAATATAAAATGATAATTCACCTCAAATTAAGAAGAAACCGTGATTAATATAAGATAAGAGTTTAAAAATTGAGTTACTGAGAGTGTTGTGTGAGTGTTTCTTAACGTTGCTCTATAAATAACACGAGGGCTATTGATGAATTGAGAGTAACAAAAAAAAATCATCTGAATTACAATTACTTCAATAAATTCCGATTTAATCTATAAATCTTGGTATGTATGTGTGAACTGTTCAAAATTTGAAAATAATATTAATATTATAATAGGTCCTTTTACAAGAAAAAATAACAACTCGATATTTTTTTTTATTTCACTCTTAATGATAATAAATTTTGACTATATTATGTAATATGTTCTCCTTAAAATTTTGTCCATCTTTTACTGTATCAGTGGAATTTACTAAGAGTTTCTTGATGTCTGAATCATGTGATTTCCTTAAATTGAAGAGCGAATTATTTTATATAGAAAATGTTGAATAAAAGAATTCTACAATTGGTTTTCCTTTTTAACCAGATTTACCTTAATTCACAGAATTCACAGTACTAAATTTCTTGTGACCGTGGTAGCCTAGTGGTCAAGGTAACCGACTCGTAGCTGACGTTTCACGAGTTCGTGCCTAATATCGTTGAGGATCCACCATGTAGGGGAGCGATGCACGTTTATTCGGTCGAGGCTCAAACGTCCTCCCGTTGATGTGGTGGGGAAGTTATGAGAGGGGGTGCCAGCTCAGTGTCTTGATCTTGGTTCAAAATTACGAGGTCCGTCGCTAAAATCCATGGAGTGCGACGGAACAGGGCGTCGTTAATATTAACTCACTCACTGAATTTGTTTCATTGGATATTTCCTTTTTAAGCGTATCTCATTTTCTTACTCACTTTTGGCAACATAACTAATGCAACACAATAACTTATAGAATCTTATCTTCTAGTATAAAAATAAAGCGTTCTATAATGATTTCCATCCATAAATTACTATTACAGTGAGTTCTAACTGTATTCAATAAATTATTTCTCAATGATTTAAAATTTCATTAATCCAAATTGCTTTTAATATTGTGTCTAACTAGCTATTCTAATAGCATTCCCTTGAAATTTTATAAAACACTGAACGTACCTATGATTTTGACTTCAATATTTGTAAATATGAATCCTTGAAGTTTGATTCATTAAAGATTTTTCTTCGTGTATCCCCAAACCTGAATTACAACTAATGATATTGATTAAAATATCGATGACAACCCCCAGATCAATTCATCTTCGATCCAATCCCTGTTTCACTCCCAAAACCAAAACCTCACCACCGACAGAACTCGATCGTCTCAACTAACCCATCGATTCTATTTTAGCTACTGCACCTGCCACAAAATCCTCACCTCAGAGTGAGCAATTAAAAATCCCGATCAGTTCCAGACCCGACTAACAACCCCAAACATTCGAACGTTAAAAGAAACACGCCTTTTGTACGGTAGATCCTTCTCAAAATAAAAATCTGTTCTAGTTTTCGTTATCT